>WOXC01002842.1:0-246484 GCA_011680675.1 Gymnobelideus leadbeateri
GCCAAGGCAAAGGAAACAGAAAAATGCAACCTAGACTCCTATTTTGGGGGCATAGAGCGGGAAAAGGACTGTGAGGTCAGAAGGCCTGCTCCAAAAGCCCCAGGGGAAAACATGAGCGGGTTGCAGGCCATAGAGGACCTTAAGAAGGACTTTAAAAATCAAATAAGAGAAGTGGAGGAAAAAATTAGAAAGAGAAATGAGAAGGATGCAGGAAAAGTATGAAATGAGGGTCAACAGCCTGACTGAGGAAAACAACACCTTAAAAAATAGACTAACTCAAATGGCTAAGGAGGCCCAAAAGGGCAACGAGGAGAAGAATGCCTTTCAGAGTTAGACTGGAGCAAATGGAAGCTAGTGACTTTATGAGAAATCAAGATGCTGTTAAGCAGATCCAAACAAACGAAAGATTAGAAGGCAATGTGAAATATCTCATGGGAAAAACCACTGACCTGGAAAATAGATCCAGGAGAGACAATTTAAAAAATTATTGGACTACCTGAAAGCCATGATCAAGGAAAGAACCTAGAAATCACCCTTCAAGAAATTCTCAAGGAAAACTGCCCTGATGTTTAGATCCAGAGGGCAAAATAGAGGTTGAAAGAATCCACAGATCACCTCCTGAAAAAGATCCCAAAAAGAAAACTCCCAGGAATATTATAGCCAGGTTCCAGAATCCCCAGATCAAGGAGAAAATACTTCAAGCGGCCAGGAAGAAACAATTTCAATATTGTGGAAACACAATCAGAATAGCCCAGGACCTGGCAGCTTCTACACTGCGGGATAGAAGGGCATGGAATATGATATTCCAGAGGGCAAAAGAGCTGGGACTGAACCCAAGGGTCACCTACCCAGCAAAACTGAGTATTTTGTTTCAGGGGAAAATATGGTCATTCAGTGAATAGAGGACTTTCAAGCATTCTTGAGGAAAAAACCAGAGTTGAATAGAAAATTTGACATCCAGACACAAGAAGCAAGAGATGCCTGAGAAGGTAACCAGGGAAAAGAAATCAAAAGGAACTTATCAAAGTTGAACTATTTACATTCCTATATGGAAAAGCAATATCTGTGACTGATGATATCTTTCTTACTATGAAAATAATGGAAGAAGGGGGTGTGGTCATATGGATACATATGTGAATGTGTGTGTATATGGTTACAGTTATATATGGATAGAGGGAATAAGTTGATTTTGTTGGGATGGGAGAATACTCAAGGGATGAAATTATGAGGTGAGAGAGGAAAGTGGCAAGAGGAGATGGGGAGAGACAGGGTAGTGTAAACTATCCCATGTAGAAGAAGCAAGGGGAAGTGGTTGCAAAGGAGGGGGAGAATAAGGAAGGCTAAAAAGGCAAAACCACATTCACATTGAATTTGGTTCAGGGAGAAAATGACATACATACTAAATGGGATATCTCAACCTGCAGCAGGATAGGGGAAGGGGGATGGGAGGAGGGATGATGGATGGGAGGGCATCCTTGGGGTGAGGGGAGGTTGGAAGTACCCACTATAAAAGAGAGACAGGATCATGTAGGGAATGGACCAGGTGGGGGGTGGGATGAGTGGGAGGGAATTATAAGCAGCCTTGTACAATATATCTACTATGATAATGTTTTGCATAGCTAGACATGTACAACATATACTGAATTACTTATCTCCCAAGAAGGAATAGGTGACAAGGGAGGAAGGAAATGGATCTGAAATTTGAGGTCATAACATTAAATGTTTCAAATATATATAAATACTATTATTAATACTCTTTTGCTTGTAATAGGGAGATAAGATGTACAGGCATTGGGACACAAAGATTCACCTTCCTCTAATGGAAAAGTCGATGGGGGTATGGCAGAAGGTATGGGAGAGAGCAGATTGGAGGAAGCGATATCCTGTGGGACTACTATTCTGGGAGGTTGGGTAGGGGAATAATGGAGGGAAAATGATTGTAACTCAAAATCTGGCGGAAATGAATGATGTAAAACAGAAGTTAATAAAGCATTTGTTTAAAAAAAGATTAAATTAAATTAAAAAAAACATTATAGTGACAAAAAAAAAAGATAAAGTTCCCTCAAATTGAAGGGAACCTTAAATGCCATGCTAAGGTATTACATTTCTGGAAGGTAGTAGGGAGCCACTGAAGGATTTCTGCAGAGAAGTGATGTGATCATATCTGTGCCTAAGCAAAACCATACTACATCGTATCAAGGTTGGATCAGAATCGGGAGAGATTCTAGGTGTTTAAACAGCTTGATTGTCTGCCACAATGGTCCAAATACTTGGTCATGAGTCCTTGTGGTCGGGTCATGGTAGTGGAAATAGAGAAAAAAGTGATAGATGAGAAAAGAGATACTGTGGAGACACAGTTGATAGATAGACTTTGAGAATTAAGTGATTGTGGGGAAAGAGAAAAATAATAATTAATATTCAAGATGATAGATGATAATGATAGAAGCTGTGAAATTACAAATGGAAAGTATAGCAAGAGAAAGCCAAGATCAGAAAAATAAAGGGTCAGGAAGGGGAATAGAGAAGGGATGGTTAGAGAAGAGGAAGACAAACTAGGAGGGTATAGATTTAGAAGCCAAGGAAGAAGGGAAGAGTATTAATAATAATATATTATTATTATATATAACATATATAATATATAATAATAATAAAGTGTTAATAGTGTCAAAAATGCAGAGATGATGATGATGATGGTGATGATGATGATGATGATGATGATGATGATAACTCATCTTAAAGTTTACAAAATGCTTCACAAAGATGATTTCATTTGATCCTCACAACAGCCCTATGGTCTAGGTGCTATTGTTATCCTTATTTTACACATAAAGAAACTGAGGTAGAGAGAGGTTAAGAAACTTGTCCACGATTACCCAGTTGAGGTGTTAAGTTATTAAGTAGAAAAGCCAAGCCTCAAACCCAGGTCTTAACACCTGGTCCATTGCTCACTGCATTCTACCATGCTGCTTTCTAACTATTTAACCGTTCTTCTGTCCCTGTCCCTTTCTTTCCCCTCTTCAGATTACCAGTCTTGGTCTGATAAATGTGGATAGTGTTATTCTCCATGGTTTCTCCAATACTGATGAATAATTCATTTGGGTATTATAGGCAGTCTTGATCCAGGGTACATATTTGAATAACATTCACACTGGTTAATAAACTATCTTTGGGATCATAGAAATAAAGCCAAATAAACACCTGATTTGGAGGTATCTCCAGAAGTTACTGTCTTGGAGTAGTTCTAAGAAGATTTATTCAATTTAAGCACCTATCTAAGAATTTATGATGTAATTTGCTAAGACATCAAGGAGGTTGGGTTGACAGTTTTTTAAAGTAGTATTTTATTTTTTCCAATTACATGTAAAGACAATTTTAAGATTCATTTAAAAGAATTTGGGGTTCCAAATTTTTCTCCCTCCTTCTTATCCCCCTTCCTAAAACAGTAAACAATTTGATAAAGGTTATTTATGTACAATAGTGTAAAACATAGTTTTATTACTCATGTTGTGAAAGAAGAAACAGACCAAAAGGAAAGAAAAACACACACAAGCAAATATAGTGAAAATAGTATGTTTAAATCTGCACTCAGATTCCACCAGTTCTTTCTCTGGATGTTAATGCATTTTCCATAGCGAGTCATTTGGAATTGTCTTGGATCATAGTATTGCTGAGAAGAGTGAAGTCATTCATAATTGATCATCACACAATGTTGCTATTATGTATACAATGTTCTTCTGGTTCTGCTCATTTCATGTAGGGGTTGATAGCTCTTCTGAAGCACTTTTGTGACTTTATCTGTGCATTCCCAGATCAATTAAAAAAATTTTTCCCCCAGATCAATTTTTTAAATTAATAACTTAATAGACAAGCTTTCCTGAACTGCAGTTCAATTCTATGGAGCAACTTAAAAGAAACCAAAGAGTTCTAATTTTCCAGCTTTTTCAGTCAAGGCCAATTTAACTAGGGGGGAAAGTTTTATGGGATTTTATTTTCATTCCTGAGCAGGGTAAAGCATGACATAAAGATGATCTCCTAACCTCATATAGTAATAGATTACAGTACCTTTGATTAGTGTAGCAACAGAGTCAGCTAGCTTGACTGGAAATGGAACTTATGATTCCAAGGATTATACGATTTCCCAATTTAATGTTTAGATTAAATTACCTTTTTAGGCTAGATGATGAATATTACATATTAAAAATAGGCTAGAGATTCCAACAAAATAACAGATTATATTATATCTAAATTATACACACATGCATACATCCTTATATATACATGTATATTATATGCTTATATAATATGCATTTTACATATGACATATTATTTTGGGAATTAGAATTATATACATCATAATTTCTGAAACCAAACTTAAATATGATTATCTAAATACATCAAATTGAACTTCAAAAAAGAATAATGTCCAAATGATGATCAAATCTTTACTGTAGGAGGTCTGATCACAACTTCTTGGATTGGTAAAAATCAACACAACAAAGTGTAGAATTTAGTGATACTGAAAAAGAGAGAAATGAGTTGCTAAGATTAGGTGCTGTGCCTTTTAAGACTTTCAACAAATATCCTGGAGATCTGTAGGCTTATACAGCTACAGGTCTAATCTCTTCTTGTCTATAGACAATGTAAATAAATTCTCATACTAAGAATTTGAGTTTTGATATGTATATTGCTAGCACATTGTAGATAGATCCTCAATGGATATTAAATAATACAGGATGCTGAAAATTTATCCCTAATAGTCCATTTCTTTCTCACCCTCTGGTTCTCTCTTTTTTAAAAATAAACTAATTTATTTTTATTTTTCAACATTCACTTCCATAAGATTTTGAGTTTTAAATTTTTCCCCTTCCCTCAAGTCCCCTTCCCCAAGATGGCATGCGATCTAATATAGGCTCTACATATACATTCATATTAAACATATTTTCACATTAGACATGTTGTAAAGAAGAATTAGAACCAAGGGGAGGAATGGTTCTCTAACTTGTAAGGGAATGGTTTGCATTGTTCTGTTTCTTCAGCTTAGACTAGCTGAGGGCTGAAAGGGCAAAACCATAGTGTCAGTTGTTTAGAACACTGGTGCCTGGGACAGGGCTAAGATCTTCCTCATTAGTTGTTGTAACAGGCTTTTTGAATATGTGGGACGTGATTTAACTTGAATTATATTCAAATTCATGTCATAATGTACCATCCTTTCCTAGAGTTCAGTTGAGTAGGAAGATACAAATTGTTTTATTTTAATTTTCAAGTTGTCTAAAGTGTCCTGGAGTAGCAAAGAATGTAGTGTGGCCTGTATTTGCTCTTTTCTTCAGTTTTCAGAGACTGATTTGGTTTTTACTTGGCATAAAGATATAAGCAGAGTTGGTAGGTCTGGTTTGATACTGTATCAGCCTTATTCTCTTTTTATTTTTTTTAAAGACTACATATGCCTTTTTATTTTTATTTTTTAGTTAAATTTTATGTTTATTTTTAGTTTACATCATTCATTTCCACAAGAATTTGAGTTACAGATTTTCTCCCCATTTTCTCCTACCCACCACCCCAAAATAGTGATCCCACTGAATACCCCCTCCCCCAAACTGCTCTCTTCTATATCCTTGCCTATCCCCACTCTGACTTTCCAGTAGGGTACAGTAGATCTCTATGCCCCAGTGGCTGAATATCTTATTTCCCAGTTGCATGTAAAATAATAGTTATAATTATGTAGATATATATATTTAAACATTTGATTTTAAAACTTTGAATTCCAGATTCTTTCCCTTCCTCCCTTGTCACCCACCCTTACTGGGAAGATAAGCAATTCAATATAGGTTGTGCATGTGTAGATATGCAAAACATTTCCATAGTGTATATATTGTAAAAGACTGACTATATTTGCCTCCATCCTATCCCACCCCCACTTGTTCTATTCCCTGCTTTGATCCTGTCCCTTTTCAAAAGTGGGTGCTTCCAAATTCCCTTGCCCCCAACCTGCCCTCCCTTCCATCATCCTCCCTTTCATCCCCTTTCCCCCTACTCTCCCTCCCTAAGCCAAATTCAATGAGGGTAAGGTTGACTCATTCCCTTTTGCCTTCCTGTTCTTCCCTTCCATTGTAACAGTTTTCCCTTGCCTCTTCTATATGAGATAATTTACCCCATTCTGTCTCTCCACATCTCCTCTCATTATATTCCTCTCTCACCTCTCAATTTCACCTTTTAAGTATGATCCCTTCCTATTCAATTGGTCCTGTTCCCTCTGTCTATATATACCTGTACATACACACACACACACACACATTCACATATGTATTCATAGTCCCATGTACCCTCCTATATAGACACATATATGTATGTATACATATATGTGTATACACACACATACATACATGCATACATTCTATTCCCTTCAACTATTCTCATACTGAGAAAAGTTTCATTGGTTGCAATTATCATTTTTCCATGTAGGAATGTAAATAGTTAAATTTTGATAAGTTCCATATGATTTCTTTTCCCTGTTTACCTTCTCATGCTTCTCTTGCTTCTTGAATCTGAATGTCAGATTTTCTATTCAGCTCTGTTTTTTTCATCAAGAATGCTTGAAAGTTCTCTATTTCATTGAATGACCATATTTTCCCCTGAAACATGATGCTCAGTTTTGCTGGGTAGGTGATTCTTGGTTTTAATCCCAGCTCCTTTGACCTCCAGCATATCATATTCCAAGCCCTTTGATCTTTCAGTGTAGAAGCTGTCAGGTTCTGTGTTATTCTGATTGTGTTTCCAGTTTTCAAATTGTTTCTTCCTGGCTGCTTGTAATATTTTCTCCTTGATCTTGGAACTCTGGAACTTGGCTATAATATTCCTAGAAGTTTTCTTTTGAGGATCTTTTTCAAGAGATGATCAGTGTATTCTTTCAACCTCTATTTTGCCCTCTGGTTCTAAAACATCAGGGCAGCTTTCCTTGAGAATGTCTTGAAGGACGATTTCCAGGTTCTTTTTTTGATCATGGCTTTCAAGTAGTCCAATAATTTTTAAATTATCTCTCCTGGATCTATTTTCTAGGTCAGTGGTTTTTCCAATAAGATATTTCACATTGACTTCTATTTTTTCATTTGTTTGGATTTGTTAATAGTGTCTTGATTTCTCATAAAGTCACTAGCTTCCATTTGCTCCAATCTAATTCTGAAGGAATGATTCTCTTCAGTGAGCTTTTGAGATCCTTTGTCCATCTGGTAAATTTGACTTTTAAAGGCATTCTTCTTCTCATTGCCTTTTTGAGCCTCTTTTGCCATTTGAGTTAGTCTAATTTTTAAGGTGTTATTTTCTTCAGTCAGAGTTGATTCTCTTGCATCATTCTCATTTCTTTTCCCAAATTTTCCTTCACTTCTGTTATTTGATTTTCAAAATCCTTCTTAAGCTCCTCCATGGCCTGTAACCAATTCATATTTTTCTTGGAAGCTTTTGGTGCAGGAGTTCTGACTTTGTTGTCTTCCTCCTGTTCCATTCTTTGATCCTTTTAGTCCCCAAAATAGGAGTGTAAAATCAGATTGCTGAACTTGCTTTGCTTCCTTTGCTTGCTCATGTTGCCACTCAATTACTTGACTTTTGAGATTTTTGCCACAGTAAAACTCTGCTTCCAGAGAGGAAAGCTATGTCCTAAATAGGTGGGGTTTTCTCAGTTGCTGGAGCTATTAGTTGGCTGCCCTCTCTGAAGCCTCCACACTCTCTGGCTCAGTGTTCACACACTCCAGGACCTCCACCCTAGACAGTGATCCAGATCCAAGCAGGTTAAAGCAAGAGCTATTATCCCTCAGGCTGGTTGCCTGCTCCCCCTACAATCTGCAGGCCAGGAGTTCTGAAGCAGCCACACAGGCAGCCCAGCTGTGCCTCAGCTGCTTCTTTCCCCATGGGCAGAGGCCTGACCTTACTCCCCAACTCCCTGTTCCCACAGACCTCTCATTGACCTCTAATTTTGTCCTTAGCATCTATGGGTTGATAATTCTGAAAACCACCACAGCTGCTGGTGATCTACTCTCCCAATGTCCCTCCAGCCAGCTGCTGGTCATGGTCGCCCTGAGGCTAAAACCTAGGGCTCATGCAGGGCTGTGCTGTGCTCCCAGAGTGCTTCTATGGCCCCTTTCTGCCAGCCTGCCAGGCTGTTTTCAGCTGGAGGTTAGTTTCTCTCTGTCTCTTTGTGGCTTCTGTAGCTTTAAAGTTTGTTCAGAGTCATTTTTTGCATGTATTGGAGGAGGTGGAAGTGGGAACCTCACGGAAGTCCTGTTTCTACTCTGCCATCTTGGCTTCACCCCCTAGAAGTTTTTCATTCTTAAAAACCTATCAGCCTTATTCTCAGATAACATCGCAAAAACAGTTTATACAAAATATTCTCCTAAGAACCTAGTTGAATCCGTCTCACAAATACAGTTTCCATAGAAGTAAACTTAAACTTAGTTCACCATAATTGGAGTGAGGCACAATATGTGATAAAGTTTAAATCACAACACATGTTCTGGAAGTCCTTCTCTCTGTGTACCCTCCATGCAGAATCCTCGTTTGTTTTTTTTGTTTGTTTGTTTGTTTGTTTTTCTTCCTTCTTGAAGAGAACTGATGACATCTTTTGCATTAAGGTATGAGCTTAGTACCCACACGCTATGAAAATGAATACATATTATGTGACAACACATGGGACTGTTGGAGTGGTCATTTGGTGGTTTCATTTTGAGATGAGTGAATTTTTTAAAGAAAGTATTTATTAAGTGCTTTCTATATACAAATGTAGAGATGGAATCAGTCAGTTTCTGTGGTGAGAAAACCAGTACTTGCCATGATTTCTTTTCTTTTTTAATAGTATTTTCCCCCCAATTACATATAAAGACAATTTTTAACATTCATTTCTAATAAAACTTTTGGATTCCAAATTTTCTCCCTTCCTCCTTAAGCTTCCCTCTCCTTTATGATGGTAAGCAATTTGATAAAGGTTATATATGTGTAGTCATGTAAAACATTTTCATATTCATCATCTTGTGAAGGAAGAAACAGACCAAAAGAAAAAAAAATAAAGGAAAAGTAAAAAGTGTGTTCTTCAGTCTGTAGTTCTTCTCTGGGTGTAGATAGCTTTTGAGTCATTTGGAATTGTCTTGGGTCATACATAGTATTGCTAACCATAGCTAAGTCATTCATAGTTGATCATCATTCAGTACTGCTATTATTGTGTTCAAGGGTGGGGAACCTGTGGCCTTGAGGCTACACATGGCCCTCTAGGTCCTCAAGTACAGTTCTTTGACTGAATCCAAACTTCACAAATCCCCTTAAAAAAGGATTTGTTCTGTAAAACTTGGACTTAGTAAAAAAAAGTCACACCCAAGGACCTAGAAAGCCAAGTATTTCCCACCTTAGTAACACTGTTCTCCTGGTTCTGCTTATTTCATTTTGCATCAGTTTATGTAAGTCATTCTGAGCTTTTCTGAAATCATTCTGTTCATTATTTTTTATAGCACAATTGTATTCCATTACATTCATATACCACAACTTGCTCAGCCATTCCCCAATTGATGGGCATCCCCTCAATTTTCAATTCTTTCCCAACAGAAAAAGAGCTGCTATAAATATTTTTGTACAAATAGGTCCTTTCCCTCTTTTCTTAATTTATTTAGAATGTAGACCTAGTAGTGGGGTTGCTGTATCAAAGAGTATGCAGATTTTGATATTCCTTTGGGAATAGTTCCAAATTCTTGCCATGATTTCTGAGAATTTTTCACCCTGTTAAAGTTTTTATTGAGCCCCCCAGAGTATGGCACAATTCATGAAATCCAGTTTGAATAAAAGCACATTGATTTTGGCTTTGGCATAGGCTGAGTCATGTCAAGTAACCCGCAGTTGAGAAGAATGAGATGGTTGGGGAAGATGTTCTAAGGAACAAGTGCTTCTTGGGGCTACTTTAAGTCAATGGTGGTGGTGGTGGTGGTGGTGGTGGTGGTGGTGGTGGTGGTGGTGGTGGTGGTGGTGGTGGTGATGATGATGATGATGATGATGATGATGATGATGATGATGATGATGATGGTGATGGTGATGATGATATAATTCCTACTTTTTATTGAGGGCCTGCTAGATGTGTGGCATGATTCTCAGACTGATGGAAATTTGTAGTTTGAAGAAGATATGTAGTTCTTTTCCCTAGGGACTCTTGAGATCTAAAACAGTGTTTAATGAATCATTGTTCTCTAAGCTTCCTTTCAGGCCAGGTTTGGGGTAGGTCCCATTGCTTCTAGCCATCTGTTCCTTCTCTTGTGACCACCTATTTAAAGGAAGGAGTACCCCTCCCTTGTGTTGTATAACAGGACATACTGATGGGGGAGGGGAGAAAGAAGAATTATAATAATAATATGGCCCTGGGTTATATGGCAGCACCAGAACTGAGTTGCTTATGTAGGGAATTATCAGCCAAAAGAATACCAAAAACATATTGTATTGTACTTCATGTTCCACAAAACTTGTCCTCCCCAAAAGCTGTAATAACAGAATTTTCACTGTATGTATGCCAAGTGTTGTGTTAGTATAAGGAGAAGCAGCCCAACATCTCTAAACACACATGACCTGGGAGCAAACTGAACAAACATAGTTTCTAGAAATCACTTTTGAACCAAAGGCCCTGGAAATGGCTTTTGAACTGAAACAACACAACCTAAAATAAACCTGAAATAAGTAATTTTCTTTAAGCCTATTTTAAAGACAGAATTCAGATAATCCTCTCAATAAGGTTGTTAAAATCTTTACCTAAACACACAAACATTTTTTCCCCCATAAGACCACCATCAAATTTTTCCTAACTAGTTGCCTTAGGACAGAATAATAGTCAGTTCACAAACATTTATTTATTATGTCATTACTTTGTGCTAGGCACTGTACTAGGTATGAGAAAATAAATATAAGCAGAAAGAAAGGAAGTCCTTGTTCTCAAAATGATTATAATTGTGTGTACCCCAAACCTGTGTATAGCAGAGAACCTTACCCAAATAATACTCAGAGGCTTCTCAAGGTAGGAAACAGAAAATAATGGTTTATTATGATCTTGAAAAAGGGCTACCTTCCTGACAAATGGTCAGGGAGGAGAAGCAATTTACAAAAGGAAATGGTGAAGTTATAAAGCCCTAACATGGAATTTTCCCCCACTCCCCTTCTGACCCTTTTCTTCCATTGGCTAGAAGTCAGACGCACAATCTAAGCGCAGCAATCTACCCCAAGTACCAGAACAAGGAAACAGCAGACCACCCAATGTACATTTGAGAAAGCCCTTTTGTTCTTATTTGGTATATCTTATGTTGAGGTGTCACTGAAGAGAGGGGTGACTCCCTACCGCTCTGAGTTTTGAGTCCTTGTAAATCATGTGATTTCCAGTAAAGGAGAACCTGGGCCTGTTTCCCCTGAAAAGCCTTACTAGATTTTAGAGTATAGTCTGAGCAGTTTTCACTTCTTTCACTCATAGTCTAACAGGGGAAGGAAATACATAAAAGAGAGTTGATGAGGGGGAGGAGGTAGAAGAAGGTACCAGGGTGGGGTGTGGTGGAGAAAGTCCTCTGGAGATGAGTCAGGTGTAGCCTGGAGGAGGGATGAAGACATTTTTGGCCTAAGCTTCCCCCTCATATTGGAAGTTCTGAGGGGAGCCAGTCAATCAGAAGGTGAGGCCTCAGGGGCAGAAAATACTTCCTAGGTGAAAAATAATCCAAAGGGTGAAGTGAACTTCCAGGCTAAAGAAGTTTCAATGGGTTGTAGAAAAAGTGCCGTGGAGAAACTAGCAGCACAGCCCGGAGAGGCATGAAGCCCAGCAGAACACTTGTGTGTGAGAAATAGAACCATCAAAGGGAATATAGGTTTATAAGCCCTACTTTAGTTGAAGTGCTGCCCATGTATATATTGATCATTCTATGTCCAGGCTATGGTTTTTCCTATATTCCTTTCCTTTCTGGGATTTGTTGGGTCACATAACTTTAGAAATGGAAAGATTGCAGGTTGAGAGTTGGAAGGGACGTAAGACAGTTCATCTAGGACAACTCTTTCTTTTACAGTGTAGAAAACTGAGGCTGAAGGATGTTAAATGACTTGACTAAGGTCACACAGGTAGTGAGTATCTTCTCATTGTACCATACTATATTAGAGCTTATTTAGTATAATTCTCTCATTTAAATGTGGAGGAAACTGAGGCTCAGGGGATGTTAACAGTTAGGCAGGGCTTGTCAAATTTTTTTTTTTTTTTTTGCTTTTTGGAGGGCAGTTGGGATTAAGTGACTTGCCTAAGGTCACATGGCTAGTTTTATGTTAAGTTTCTGAGGCCGGATTTGAACTCAGATCCTCCTGACTCTAGGGCTGGTGCTCTACTCACTGTGCCACCTAGCCGCCCCAGGGCTAGTGAATTTTAAGGGAAGCTAGGTGGTGTAGTAGATGGAGTGCTAAGCTTGGAGTCAGGAAGACTCATCTTCCTGAATTCAAATCTGGCTTTAGACACTGTGTGACTTGGGCAAAGTCATTTAACTTTGTTTGCCTCGGTTTCCTCATCTGTAAGATGATTTGGAGAAGGAACTGGCAAACCATTTCAGCATCTTTGCCAAGAAAACTCTGAATGGGGCCATGAAGAGTCAGACACGATTGAAATGACTAAACGACAACAATAAAGTTAAATTAAAAAAACTGATCAAGGCAAAAACAAAAAAATAAAATAGAAGCTTAATTAATGCTCATAATTTTATACATATCTGAAGTGTCAACAGTATACTAGATATAGTCCTTAAATGAAATATTGTTTTACCTAAATGTAATGGATCTCACCTGAGAACCTTGTCTCATATTTCACTGAAAAAATGGAAGACACTTGCTGAGAGAGTCCTCTTCTTTTCTCCTCCTCAACTCACATCTCCCACACCCCTTCTGCCACTATCTTCACCTTCACCCCTATTTAACATGATGAGGTGGTCCTTCTTCTTGTATAGACAAACCTTTCTACAGGCACAAGTGATCCCATTCTACCCTGACTTCTCCAGAAGTTTGCTCCCTCTATCGTCCTCACTCTTTCACCATCTTCAATCTCTCCTTATCTTCTGACTTTTTCCATAAAGCTCACAAATATGATCACGTCTCTCTCGAGCCATTCATCTGCACTCACTCTTGTCCCATTTCTCCCCTCCCTTATGTGGCTGCACTCCTCGAGAAGGTCATCTGCAATCGTCGGCACCACTTCCTTCCTTCTCACTTTCTCTTTCCCTTTCTACAATTTGACTTTTGACTTCATCTTTCAACGGAAGCTGCTCACTCCAAGTTGCTAACAATCTCTTAACTGCTTTTTCTTATCCTCATCCTTCTGGACCTCTCTGCAGGCTTTGACGCAGTTAATCATGCCCTTCCCTCTAGGTTTCCATGATGCTCCTCTCTCCTGGTTCTTTTCCTACCTGAGTAACTGCTCTTTCTCAGTCTCCTTTGATGGCTTCTCTTCCAAGTCTTGCCTGTATCCCTGGGTGTTATTCCACCCCCACCCCACCCCAGGCTCTGCTATGAGCCTTCTTCTCCATCTATTCTCTTTTCATTGGTAATCTCAAAGTCATTTAATTATTATCTCTGCTGATGATCCTCAAATATTTTCCAGCCCTAACTTTTCTTCTGACCTCTAATCTCAAATATCCAGCTTTCTACGGGACAACTTGAATTAGCTGTCCCTCATAGACATCTTAAACAGAACTCCTTAACAACTTTGCCCCCAAACCCTCCCCTCTTCAGAACTTCCCTGTTACTGTCGAGCATTCCACACGTGAAACCTAGGTGACAGTTCTGTACTCTCCACTCTCATTCCCCCATATCCAATATGTTGCCAAGGAGTGTAGGGCAAAGGCAACCAGGGATAGTAAAATGAAGACTCTGAGGCAGTAGGGTGGTCTAGCACATAGAGTTGTCCCTCAATATTTATGTAGGTTAGGGGCACAGGACCCCCATGAATGTAAGATTTCATGAATAACTCTAAACCCCACCCAAACCTTTATTTTTAATAATTCTGATCATATTTATTTAACACATAAAACAAGTGAAAGAGCACCCTGCCCCGATAAAAACATTTCAGTTTCTATTGAAAGAGATTAGTGTTTGTAAAACTATGCAGCGTCTTCCAGTCTAGCTACAGCAATAATGTTGTGGATTTCTTCAACAAAAAGCATAAGAGTGGGGCTGCTAGGTGGTGCAGTGAATAGAACACCGGCTCTAGAGTCAGGAGGACCTGAGTTCAAATTCAGCCTTAGACACTTAACACAAAAAAAAACTAGCCATGTGAATTTGGGCAAGTCACTTAACCCCAACTGCCCTACCTTTTCCTCTCCAAAAAGAAAAACAAAAAGAATGAGGGTTTCTCCTTCCTTTCACTCTAAAGTCAAAGTATGGTGGAACACATGGAGTTCTGGGAATGAAAATCCTTCCCTCCTAATGTGGAGGAGTCCCCACCTTCAAGCATCCTTCAAAAACTTGAATACTTGAATTCTGAGAAGAAAACCCAATCGTTAAAAATTCAGGACAGTGCATTGATTGTCTGCAATGCTCATTTCATCTGGTGGCTTGTTCAACAATTACACTTTCTTTAGTCATTAAGTGAAGTATATCATAATATCCTTATGCTTAACTCATTATATGACCACTGCTAAATAAGCATACCCTATTCAGGACATTTACAAAAAGGCATTTATTCTGCTGCAGAGAAATTATTCATCTGTCTTACAAAGCTGTAAATTTTAAAAATAATATGTCTTAGTGGATATAATTCTAAACCCAAGGGCATCAACCATTGAAAGAAATAGCTCAATAGAACCATGCAATAAGATAGGTTGTTGCACAAATTCAGAGAAATGTTGCTTTTTTCTTGGAATTTCTGTGGTCCCTATTGTAGACTCATGAAGAAGTGATTCTAGAGTGGTGATAGCTGATAATCAGCTTCTGCTGGCAGCACTGCCTGTCTTATACTTTGTCTGTGGTTAGAATTCTAGCTAGCTATAAGGAGTTAAAACAGTTGAGTATTACATGGACAATTTCATTTGATAACTCCCTTGAATCCTGCTGTTTTCATTGAACTGAGTTCCCTGGCCACATTTTTCCCCCTAAATGCCCAGTATATTCAATAAAGTAATTTATGTTAGGTAACTGTAATTTCTGTAATAGCAAAATGGTTGCCCTATATCCAAACACAAGGGCATCTTTTCCTTTCTCTTCCCTTCCCTTCCCTTTTTCCCTTCTCTTCCCTTTATTCCAATTTCCTTTCCTTTTTTTTCCCCTTCTCTTTTCCTTCTATTTTTTCCTCTCCTCTTCTCTTTTCCCCTCCCCTCCCCTTTCATTGTCTCTCCCCCCCACCCTTTCTTCTCTTCTCCTCTCCTTTCCTCTCCTTCTCCCTCTCACTCTCCCTTTCTCTTTTCCTTTCCCCTTTTCTTTTTCCTTTTCTTTCACTGAACCTCTTTATCTTGCTCAGGCTGGAAATGCAGTTACCACTCACTGGCCCAGTCCCACCACTGATTGTCGTGAGAGCTTTGTTCTTCTCCATTTCCAACATGAATCAGTCCACTTCTCCTTAGGCAGCCTTGTGACCCCTTGTTTACAGGGTCTCACCAATATATTGCTGCTGAACTTAGTGCAGATACCTGATCTGCTTAATTTATTTTAGCTCAGAACTCCCAAGCTAAAGAAATCTACTCGCCTCAACCTCCCAGGTAGCAGGGCTTCCAGAGGTGTGCCACATTTTAATGCTATTTTGATGGATACATAATTTCACCAGTATTTCTACTCCCTCCACTGTTGCAGATTAACACCCCATCATTCCTTCTCACCTTGTGTGATTCCCACTCAGGCCTTTCCATAAGTTCTTCAATAACCTTAAAGTCTTCCTCTTATTAATTTAATATTTCAGGAGTACCAGCATAGTACTTGGGCTGTCCTCCTGCTGTGTCTCATTCTCTCTATATGACTGGCCCATCCTTTATCAGTCAAATAATCCATGCTTAATGTCTTTATGTCCCATCATGTAACAAATTGCCATTATTATGTTCCAGGCTACTTATTATCCATCACTGATGCATTGTCCTCTGTGGTATATGTAATTTTAAGATCATGTTGGGTTAAATGTAATTTCAATTTATTGGGTTACTTGTAATTTCAAGATCATGTTGTTCCATGATTTGAAGTCTTAGAGCAGCACCAAATAAATATTGATGCTGAAGAGCTGTTTTTGTTTTTGTTTTTGGTGGCAGTGAACTCTTTGGGATCATTGACAGCATTGTACAATTTTCAAGATATGATATAAATTGATTTATTCAGATTGTTAAAATCATTATTTGTTTATTCATGTATTTGTTTACTTATTTATTTTTGGGAGGCAATTGGAGTCAAGTGACTTACCCAGGGTCACACAGCTAGTAAGTATCTGAGGACAATTTGAACTCAAGTTCTCCTGACTCCAGGGCCAGTGCTCTATGCACAGCACCATGTAGTCATCTCCAATACTTGGTGTTTTTTTTTTTAATAAATATATTCACTAAGCTTTTACCCTTGAATGTAAAGATTATTTTACAATTTTGGAGGCAGTGCATAGTAAATAACTAGTCATGGAACCTGGAAGAACTGTATTCAAATTCTGCCTCCAATACATACTTACTGGCTGTGTGATCCTGGACATGTGATTTCACCTCTCTGCTCTCTAGGCAGCTCTCTAAGACTAGAAGCTGCCCATCTCCACCAGTGGGTGGAGCTTCCCTACTGGGAATTCCCTACATTGATAAAATCAGAAATATGGACCAAAAAAAGAAAACTTACTTGGATGAAAAAACGAATCTCCCCAAAAATATACGACAATTTTTGAAAAAAAATTATCTCCCAATATATCTAATACAGCATTCTAATAGTAGGTCACATTTTTACAATATTGTGAAATTCTTTTCCACAATACCCCTGTGAGGTAAGTTGGTTTCTACCAATTCAATGATAAATGTTAATTTTTTTTCTGTTCTGAGATTTTTGGCTCCTTTTGTTATTAGGATTAGCTTATATCTAAGACAACCATATAGTTTATTGTTGTTGCTCTCAGTTATAGTCTAATTCAGATATGTCAGCCTTTTGATTATCCATAAGGCAGTGAACATCATAGTATTACCAGAACACTAGACTAGGAAGCAGGAGGCTGTAAGATCATAGACTTGGGACAAGAAGGGATCTTAAAGATTATCTGTTTCAACTCACTCAATTAGAGATGAGAGAATTAAGACCCTGGGGATTAAGTGGCTTGCCAAAGCTTACCTAGGTAGTGGGTGAGAGAGACAGAATTCTCTTTGTTGGTGATGATAAAGATGATAATGACGATGGTAATGATGATGATGGGGGTGGTAGTGGTGGTGATGGTGATGATGAGGATGATGATGATGATGGGGTGGTGGTGATGATGGTGATCAAGATGGTGGTGGTGATGATGAAGATGATGATGGGGTGGTGGTGATGGTGATGATGCAGGATGATGAAGATGATGATGGGGTGGTGGTAGTGATGGTAATGATGGTGATGATGATAGGGGTGGTGATAAAGATGATGATGGGGGGGTGGCGATGATGATAACAATAACTAACATTTATATAGCACTTTATAGTTTACAGAACTCTTTATATATATGCCTACATATAATATACATATATACATATACATACACATATGCATACACACACATTTGGTCCCCACAACAACCCTGTGAGAGGAAGGTGTTATCATCATCTCCATTTTCCATATAAAAAGACTGAAGATAAGAGAGATGAAATGCCTTGTCCAGCATTGCATAGCTCTTCAGAATCTGAGGGGGATTCAAATTCATGCCTTCATTACTCCAGGTTTATACACTTTATACACTAACCAACCTCTAAGGAAAATATGAATTGAGTAAGCCTGCTTTCCTTCTAAAGTCTGTTAACATTATACCATCTTCCCCAGACTAGGTGAAAAAATTGTTTATTGACCTCTGTGTATCCAAGGACATTGAACATCTGTGACTTAGTCAGAACAGCAAGTTCAAAATCCATGTTACTGCTATGTTTAAAAATAATCAGTATAAATTGGCAGTGAGAGAGTCAGTGCCACTACTATAGTTGGCAGCAATTGCTCCTTGCTTCCCCCATTCAACAAAATTTAATTAAGCTTAGACTGAATGCAAGGAGCTATGCTAGATGTAAATAAGGCAATCACTGTACTTCAGGAACTTCCATTCTTTTTTCTTGTCATTCAGTCAGTTTAGTCCTGTCCAACTTTTCCTGACTCCATTTGGGGTTTTCTTGGCAGAGATACTGGAGGGGGTTGCCATTTACTTGTCCAGCCTATTTTACAGATGAGAACATGGAGGCAAACAGGGTTAAGTGACTTGCCCAGGGTCACACAGCTTGTAAGTGCCTGAGGTCAGATTTGAAGTCAGGTAGCTGAGTCTTCCTGACTCTAGGCCTGGCACTCTATCCCTTGTACCACCCAGCTGCCCCTCTATTCAATCTAGGGGATAAACAAAGAGAAGTAAATACAAGGCAGTTGGAGAAAGAGGTGAAGGCTAACTATTAGAATGGGGCTGGAGAAATGAGGAAAAATCAGGAAAGGATTTGAGGAGATAATGGTACCTGAGAAGAGTCTCGAAGAAAGCTAAAGGTTTTAAAAACACTTTTGGTCACTAAGTAGCAAGTCATTTAACCTGTTGGACCTCAGTTGCTTCATCTGTAAAAGGGGGATAATAATCTCTTACCTGCCTCAGGGCTGGAGGCTGGACCATATAATCAGCTCTAAGAGCCATGATTAATTGTGTAGGTAGGTAGGTGACAAGCTTACCATGTCTTAAATGTTGTATCTTTCCCAGAGCCTGTTTCAGTGCTATATACATAGTAAATACTTATTAAAATATGTTTGTTGAATTTGGGATAAATGTGGTAGAATGAGTTTTCATTTTAATATTTTTTTAAAGTAAAGCTGTTCCTTTGTGATGAACTCTAGCAATGAAAATGTCCCTGTTTTCCTTCTATGTTTTGTCTTTTTGGTGGGACTATGTGAGAGAAAAGAAGGGTCTTAAGTGTTATTTTCCCATTAGCATTAAATGAAGAGCCCTCTCCTGATCAGTCATAATCGAGTAGGTTGCAAATTGTGAGAAAATCTTCACAAAGATCAAAAACTAAATTTCCCTGTTTACTGGGAGAATATAGACTTCTTAATGGAGGTTTTGGTTGCTTTCCAGATCCCAAATGCATTTTTAGAAACACTCTCATCAACACAGGAAGGTATAATTTTAGTTAAGTGTAATGTGTGACACTAAATTAAGAAAACTCAGGTGTGTCTTGTGTGTGTGTGTGTGTGTGTGTGTGTGTGTGTGTGTGTGTGTGTGTGTGTGAGAGAGAGAGAGAGAGAGAGAGAGAGAGAGAGAGAGAATTGGGGTTAAGTGACTTGCCCAGGGTCACACAGCTAATAAGTGTCAAGTGTCTAGTCTAGTCAAGAGACTAGATTTGAACTGAGGTCTTCCTTACTCTAGCATTGGTGTCACTGTGCCAGCTAGCTGCCCCAATTGATGAATATTTCTAAATCAATTTTATTCTTAATTACAACAGTTCTGAAAGGGGAGTCTGTGGGTCCCCGAGACCCTCTCAAGGGCATCTTTGAGGTCAAAACCATTTTTATAATAATACTAAGACATTATTTGCTTACTAAAATACCCCTCCTTTTCCCAGCTACATAGCTGTATGAGGCCTGATTTTCTTCATATACTACAACTAAATCAACATATCATAACAGATTGAATTCAGAAATAAATATGAGAATCTTATTATGAGTTATATTCGTATATATCTCATTGTGAGTTGTCTTCTATTAAGCTGGGCATTAAAAATGTTTGCAAAAAATATGTAAAACAGTGTCACTCTTCTCACTATTTTTTTAATTTGGGAAAATATTGATTTTTCAGAAAATATGTTATTTATGGTAGCATACAATCGTTTTATTATTGCTATTTTAAAAGAATTGGTAAATAAATATTTTAGAAATTGATCAGTTTTAGTTTCTCATGCAGCAAATACTGATGAATATAATTGACATAAACAAAAGTTCTTTGGTGTCCTCAATAATTTTTAAGAGTATAAAGGTGTCCCAAGACCAAAAAGTTTGAGAAACACTGCTCTATTGTATTAGAAATAGCAAAAAATATTTCATCCTGTTGCCCACTAAGAATGCCAGTGTTCAAGTAAACACTTGGAAATGGAATACTTTCTCAATATTTCTCATTTTATTTTAGACATGATCCTATAACCCCTGTTGTATTTATGAAGCAACCATTGGCATCAATCAGAATCTGTTAGTGCTGACTTCATAATAAATCATTGGCATTTCTAAATCTTTCAACATCCTGATTAAAGTGTTCTATGAGATTTATTCAATTAATGTCAGCAGAACCCTTGGCCCTTCACTGTATGCTGCCATTGAGCACACAAAGTAAATAATGCTTGTAGAGATTACTTTACTGGTTAAGCATATTTCCCTAGATTGTCTTTAAGACAATAAAAGTTTCTCTGGGGGTAGAAGAGTCAAATCATGTCAAGTCACTAAGCAGATGAAGCACCAATTATATGTGAGATTCTGTGACCAGTCAGGGGTTAGGGAGGTGAGGGAGAGTACGACCAAAAAAGGCAAAAAGATAGTCTCTGTTCTCTAGGAGTTCAGAGTTCAAGGGGTGGAGACAACATGCAAACAACTATTTACAATAAAGATATACACAGGAGAAATTGGGGATAATCAGCAGAAGGCAAGCAATAGCATTAAGGGGGTTCAGGAAGGACTGCTTATGCAAGGAAAGATTTTAGCTAGTACTCGAAGTAGCAAGGAAGTCAATGGTAAAACAAATTATTCCATGAATAGCTCGCATTTTTACGCGTTCATGCAATGCTTTTCTTTATTTTATTTTATTTTTGCTTTTTGGAGGGCAATTAGGGTTAAGTAACTTGCCCAAGGTCACACAGCTAGGTTTTTGTTTGTGTGTGCGTTAAGTGTCTGAGGTCGGATCCGAACTCAAGTCCTTCTGACTCCAGGGCGGACGCTCTACTCACTGTGCCACCTAGCCACCCCCCAGTGCTTTTCTTATACCTCTGTTAGGTAGGTTGTAAAAATATTCCTTCCCCCATTTTACAGATGAGGAATTTGAGGCTGAGGGAGACTGTGACCCCTTCAGAGGCACATGGATATTAAGTATGGAGGCAGAACTATAAACCAAGTCTCCTGGCTCCGCATTCCAGGGCTCTTATAGGTTGAGCTTTTGATTTTTTTGGTATATCTAATTATGAATAGTACTATAATCAAATTTAAGTCTGAATATTAGAGAGCCAATGGCATTTCTCTTTGGCAATGTTTGGATTCTCTCGGAGTAAGGTTGAATGATTGGGATAAAGTTGTTTCTAGCCTGTTCCTATAATAAGAGGTTAACAGAAGAGACTTGAAGTTAGATGCCCTTTCTCTTTGATGGATTAGCTGTAGTCCAGCCCAGAGACAAGGTGATAGCTATTGACTACTAAGGACCATCTTTGATTTTGTTATTATCTTCAAATATATTCTCTGAAGAAAATGAGAAAAATTAGGAAGAATAGAACACTTTAGAGTTGTGAGTGTAGTTTTTGAAGGAAAATAGAGACCATACCAGCTATTGCTTTCTGAGTTCCCTGAATGAAGGGCAAAGAGATAAATTGTTTGGTTTGACAATCTTAAACAAGATCATGAGTTAATACGGGTTCAGAAATTTATTTTGTGGCAGCAACTTTGTCATAAAGTAATATGAGAATTCGTTTTCCAACGTTGCTTTTTTTGAATTATTGGGTATCAACTATATTTCTGTTCTTCTGGACTAGGTAAAATTTGGGGAAATAATTGGTGTGATTGTTCCATTAGCTATTTTAAAATCCTTTTCTCCAAGTACAATGCCAATTACTCGGCATTATTCAGCTTAGAAACATCAAAGGAATTGTGGGGTCATGTGTGCTGCCTTAGGTATAGTCCAAAGATTAAAGCCAGTTCCATTTAAGGAGACCCTGGATGATAGATGAATAAAGGAAGCATTGCACAGAAACTAGAAGAAGGGCATTTATCTTACTTAGACAAGGGATCGAACTGTTCCATGAGCAAAGCATCTCAAATATATGGCATGAGCTATATAAATGTCATTAAGAAAAGTCAGTTTAGAAGATTAAAATTGACTAAGAATACTGTCATCATGTTTAAGACTGAGCAATTGAAGAAGTTGTTTATTTTCTAGTTTATTTCTTGGGTGATAAATAAGATACTATTCTGGTAATTAGAAGTATGCTAAGAAAAATGTCATTTCATTTCCTGACAAAAGGTAGCAAAATTTGTCTTTCCCAATGAGAAAAAGCTATACTTCTATCTTTTGCTCTAGACTGATGTTAGGAAATGGTATAAAATCCTCTCCTTGGGAATTAGAAGAAATCTGCGTTTGAATACTCGTGCTTACACTGACTAGTGTCCTCTTCATGTCTCAGTTTCCCCATTTCTCAAGCATAGATATCCCTTGTACCAATTAATTTTGCAGGGGCATTGTGAAAAAACAAATTTAGTAAACCATAAAGGATTCTAAAGCTGTGTGGAATCGTTAACCTCTTGCTGGCCCTAGACAACTCTAAGTGAGGGAACAGTTTGTAGAAACATAGAATTATAGCTGGAAGGCATTCCAGGGGCCATCCAGTCTACCCCTTCATTTTACAGTTGAGGAAACTGAGGCCCAGGGAGGTTAAACAGCTTGCCCAAGGTTACACAGGAAGTTGTTACGTTTTTTGTTGTTGTTGTTGTTGTTTTTTGGTTGTTTTTTTTAGAGCAATTGGGGTTAAGTAATTTGCTCAAGGTTACACGGCTAGTCATTATTTGTGTGTGGGTGCTCATTTTCTGAGGCCGGATTTGATCTCGGGTCATCCCAACTCCGAGGCCGGTGCTCTTACTCACTGCGACTCCTAGCCGCCCCAGTTGTTAGTTTTTTAGGTAGAGGGAGTTTCAATAATAAGAGTCCCCACATGGGTGAAATCACGGTTACAGGCCAAAAGAAACCAAACCAAAACAAAAACCTATTACTAATCAATGAAGTCATTCAATGTTTGAAAGCTTAAAACTACACTAAAACTTCTGAGATCCTGTATGATATAAGGCAGAAATATATCCCGTATGATATAGGGAGAGATGCATCTTTATTTCCTTTTTAACAGTTATTTTCATTGATTATGTCTATTTTAGATCATAGGTTAGTAAAGGACTGGAAACATATCTTATATACCACCTAGCATGTTTAATGCTATTGGTGCAGCTTAAAAAAAATTTCCATTTGATATTGTTAGCAGTATTTTGATATCTTCGTTATGAAAGTTATCAATAACTGCCTATTAAATAATCAATTAATTCAAAAAGTATTTGTTGGATACTAGTACTTACTTGTGTGTTAAAAGCTCATAGAATCATCTGTCTAGATCTAGAAGGACCCTCAAAGGCCTTTGAGTTTGAAGCCCTAATTGTATGGACAACTTGCCCTAGGTAATATAGGCATAAAGTTAGTGGGAGGGATTCAAAGTATTTCTTATACAAATATTTCTATTTGTTGAATAAACTAAGGCAGAATATTGGGAGATTCTTTCCCAGGCAAGACCCCTCAAGCCAAGAGGGGTATGATACTGCTCCAGGAAACCCCAAATGGCTTCCCTTTTAGGAATCTCCTTGGCTTGCCATCTGTCATAGGTCAAATACTCTGAAGGAGGCAATATAAAGGACCATGCATCCCTTCAGGGTCTCCATTCATAGAAAATGAAGTTTCTTTTCTCCTCTTCAAATTCCTTGGACAAGGTTCTAATCTTTACCCCAGCCCTGGTGCAAAACCCATTCCAAATGATTGGACTTAACACAATGTAGTCTTGCTGTTAGCAGAACAACATACAAAACTAACATTTACCGTGAGGGGAAAAAAAGGAGTGAAAGGTCACCATGTTGGTGGAAGTTCCAGGGCAATGTGCCAATGGTTGGTTTTCTAGCTCTAAGATGGTTCATTTCTCCAGATGGAGAAACTGTCAAAGATGACTATGTTCATGTGTGTATATACATGTATGTATACATATATGCACACATTCATATACATATGTATCACATATATGTTTGTGGGTATAAATACACATTCATATCTCTATATATCACCCCTCAAGTCGACAAATATTTATTAAGCACTTATTTGTGCCAGTCACCATGCTGACTTTGTGGTTTTTATTTTTTCTTTTTCTTCTCTCAACCTGGCAAACACATAAACTGAGGTTTGCCATCATTCTACACCAGTTGTATGATTGCGAAATATGGGGTTGAAGAATTACCTGATCTTCCAGTATTTTTTCCTCCCAGGGATTTCTGTTTAGCAGATGCTGGTGCAGAACAACTAAGGCAGACAACCTAACAAGGACATGGACGGGGCTTAGCCTGACAGGAGTAATGATGTCAGAATTATTTTTTTGCTTTTTTTGGAGGGCAATTGGGACTAAGTGACTTGCCCAAGGTCACACAGCTCATTTTTGTGTTAAGTGTCTAAGGCCAAATTTGAACTCAGTTCCTCCTGATTCCAGGGCCGGTGCTCTATTCACTGTGCCACCTAGCCGCCCCATGATGTCAGAATTAAAGCTGGCATCATGGAAACCAAAAGTGATGTCCTAATTAGAGTTGTATCTCTATGGGCCTCATGGAACAATTTTTAATATCCATTCCCTTAAGGAATCAATCACTTCAGTCAGGTAGTTAGGTTGATTGACTTTTCTTTTTAGATTGAATGAACTAGATAATTCAGCCAAATGAATTAAAACAATTATAGCTAAAACTGTTGAGAAAAAACTATTGAGAAATAGAGTATTGAAAACTCTCTTCTCCATAACTAGTTAACATTATAATTGAATCTTCTTTTCATATTCCTTGTGGAGCAAAAATAAGATGACAAAAGGGTAAAATACTTGTCTTTTTCCTTTTTTGAAATAGTACACATTTATCTTTAAAAAGAGCTGATAAAGAGAAACTGAGTAGGAATTTCCCTTTCTAGCATTTTGATAATAAAAGCAGTACTCTCTTGGTATAACACATGGTGACTAGCTCCAAAGGCCAAGGCAAAATTATGGGACCAAAAATAAATAAGCTCATTTTGGCAATGGGTCAAGAAATTCCCCAGAATTGAGAATTAGTCATTGTCCTAGTTAATCTTTCCAAAATTAGGGATCTACTTATAAAGCCATTTGTGTTAGTCTGATGAACTGTCTATAAAAATAAAGCATTTAGTACATCATCTTGAAGAAAGGAGACTAGCTTGATCCTCTCCTTTGGCTTTAGAAAACATAAATCCCAGTTGGGTACAAAAGGAAAAGTTTTACTTAGTTAATGGATAGATTTCATATGTTATCTACCATTATCCTTGGATTTCAATTCCCATTTGCTTTCATAATTGCTGCTTAAATATTTTGTACCCTTTCTAAGACTTGTTACAGTTCCAATATAGCACAAGTCTCTGACCCCATCAATTCTTATTCATTCTCAAAGTCCTTGACTTGGTCCTGTAACCTGGCCCCATCTCTATACATAGATACTGAAAACACCTTTCCTGAAAGGATTCTTTTTTTTTTTTTTTTTTTTGCTTTTTGGAGGGCAGTTGGGGTTAAGTAACTTGCCCAAGGTCATACGACTAGGTTTTTATTTGTGTGTGTTAAGTGTCTGAGGCTGGATCCGAACTCAGGTCCTTCTGACTCCAGGGCCAACGCTCTACTCACTGCGCCACCTAGCTGCCCCTCCTGAAAGGATTCTGATCAGAAATATTGATTTTCTTTTTGGAGAGCAATTGGGGTTGTGACTTGCCCAGGGTGGTCACATGGCTAGTTTTTGTGTTAAGTGTCTGAGGCCAGATTTGAAGTCAGGTCCTCCTGACTCCAGGGCCAGTGCTCTATTCACTGTGCCACCTAGCCACCCCTGATAAGAAATATTTGTCATTTTTTCACTGAGGCAGAAGAGGCAGGAAATTGGTCATTTAAAAAAAGACCCAGAGTGGATTTTTTTTTCTTTTTTGGAGGGTGGAAGACAGGGTTATTGGGGTTAAGTGATTTGCCCAAGGTCACATGGCTAGTAAGTGTTAAGTGTCCGAGGCTGGATTTGAACTCAAGTCCTCCTGACTCCAGGGCCAGTGCTCTATTCACTGCACCACCTAGCTGCCCCAAGTGGATTTTTGAATACCATTTTTGTACAGGAGGAAGCTATGCCAGCCTACTTTAGCAGACTTCTCTCCAACTACTTAAAAAAAAAAAAAGAGGAAATAGCTTAGGGTGATATTGGTAACCTATAACCATGCCTTTTCATTTAGCAGAAAGCGGTGACTCAGAAAATGGGCATTTTAGAGTGAATCTGAAGGTTAATGGGATCTCTGCAAAGGAAGAGAACAGATGTAAGGTATAATGTAGTCAGAGCTGAATTGAAAATCATGGTGGACCAAAATAAATGTCCTCTTTCTGTAGGGTAACAGCCAACAGGAGATGGGCTGTGAGTAATCCTTGAAAGCATTTACCTGATGGGCATAAATGCTAGAGAAATTGAAAGATTTGGAAGAGATATTTTGTCAAGCCCTGAAATACCTCCCCTGTCTCTATTCAGTATTTTGTACTAAATTATGGTTAATTGTTCAACCTGCTTTCAAGTTGTAAAATTAGCATCACTGCCTGCATCCTATATGGTCACCCCCCCACCCCCTCCCCCCAAATTCTCAACTTTCACCAGCTACCAGCACTCAATCATAACTGCAGTATTTTCTGTTTTTTTTCTTTTCTTTTCCCAGAGGATAGAGAGTGTTTTTAGTCAGTTTGCAGTGGTAATTGACTAAGCCAAATGGAAAAATCTCCACACATCACAGCATGACAGAGCTCCCTCCAGCAACATTAAGGTGTGCTCTTCCAGAAAGGGAGTTCTTCCATTAGCTTCCAATCCTCGATGTATTTCTGTTTTAACCTCTTAAGTTCTCATGTGAGCTTCTGGGGGAAAAAATCACTATATCTTCCTCGAGAAGAAATATTCTTCAAGATTGATTAGGAAATGTGTTCCCTCATTCTTGATTGTATTTCCTATGTTCTTCTAGGCAGAATTAGAGAACGGTACCATTTTTAAAAAGTTCCATGAAGTGAGCAGAGTCTAGGGGTAGAACCAGGGCATTGAGGCATAGTGATAAGTTCCCTCAACTGGTTGTCTGAAAACCTGGGCTGTAGTCCCTGCCCTATTACTAATTAGCTGTGGCTTAAGATAAGCTATTTAAAATCCCAGGGCCTTAATTCCCTTTATAAATTGAAAGAATTAGATTAGATGAACTGAAGTCCTTTGGAGTTCCAACATTGAATGGTTTTATGGTACTGTAGGTTGTTAACATCAAAAATAGTCTAGTGAGACAGTGAGAATGTTTTATATTCCAGTTCTCACCAACTGGTGCTATTTTCTTTTCTCTAATATATCCACCTCAAGAAATGCATGATTATCAGCTTGATTATCAGTACATCAGCTACCACTTGACTACTTTTCAGGGGGAAGTCAACAAGCATTTATTAAGCACTGGATGATGGGTCAGCACATGTGCTAGGCATACAAAGACAGGTTAAAAACAGTTCCTGACTTCAACGAACTCACAGTCTAATGGGCAAGGTAAAGGAATTCAGGTTCAATTCTCTCTCACCCTTTATTGAAGCAGTCTTTAGACTGAAGTTTAATTGATTCTTTCTCTTCTCCCCTTCCCCCAAATATTCCTGAAAATGATTTCATTTACTATTAGAATCTGATCAAAAGTATTTTCTTTTACTTTATTACTCCAAGGCTTAGTCTATATTATTTCCAATGAATCTGGGTGCTGTGTAGCTCATTAATTTGGATAGTTCAAGCAAATCTACAAAACAATGAGAAAGACTTCTGTGGGATTCATTGCCTGGTCAGCATGAGAAAATGACATTAATGCTGATGTATTGGGAAAACATCTTAAAGAAATCTCTTTTGAGCTAACACTTTAACTTTTAAAATTAACCATCTAGGGAGAAAAAAAATCTCATAATTCTACCCCAAGGGCATGGCTTCTTTTTATAAAATGTTTAGGTAGAGTGAAAAACCTGTTCTTCATATTTTTAGTTTCACTGAAATTAAGGTAATTCTCCTCTCCCCCTCACTTTCCAAATAGAGGTTGATGTTTCTATAAGTCTGAAGACTAAACCTATTTTTTGTAACATTGAGATTATAGAAATTCATGACCTGAATTAATAGGTAGATAAAAAAAAAAAAAAACTTCAGTAACTTGACAAATAGCTACTTCCTTAACTCTTCCTCTAACTTGACTGAGAATACCTAAATTAACCTTCTCTTTCCTTCCTATGTTTGGGAACAATTTCACATCCTCCAAAATATATTACTCCCTTAAGCTTTTTTAGGGCTTACAGTGGACTTTCAATCACATGGGGTTATATAACGGAAGCTTTAAAGGTCAGTGATAACCCACTTTTTTTCTTTCTTTCTGTGTCTCTCTCTCTCTGGTGGGGAAGAAGGGAAATAAGACTGTATCTAAGAACTGACTTTTAAAAACATAAAAAATTTTATCAGGCTTGAGACATTTGATCAAGCACTTCCCTTATTCTCTGTCTTGATAAAAATCTCCCTAACCTTCTCATGGAGTGTGTATATTGGGAGTTGAGGGAGCAGGGAATAGGGCAGTAGTTATGTCAAGAACACTGCATTATATATCTCAGAATAGGCCATGGTGCCTGTGGGATGCACTGCTTTTTCTTTTTTTTTTTTTTAAGATATTTTTTGTGGAGTAGATTTTTTTTGCTTTTTTTTTTTTTTTTGGAGGGAGAAGGCAGGGCAATTGGGGTTAAGTGACTTGCCTGAGGTCACACAGCTAGTTTTGTATTAAGTGTCTGAGGCCAGATCTGAACTCAGGTCCACCTGACTTCAGGGCCAATGCTCTATTCATTGTGCCACCTAGCTGCCTCATGCACTGCTTTTTCCAGCTTTGTTGAATAATGCTTCTGTTTACTGGAAGGAAGGATCCCTGAGAAAAAGGGGTTAAAAATGCAAGATATTATAATTCTCTAGTCACTGCTAGACATATGATTGGCTTTAGGGGAGACCTACTGAGAGTATAAAGTTTAAAGGATAAGAACTAGGTTTAAAATTTTACAAAATTAGAAACAGAAAGGCCAGAATTGTCCCAAATGTTAATGAACTGCCTGAGGGAACATCTGTGTATTGTCTGAGTCTTGGCTAAAAATCTCAACTCAAGAGTATTTTCGGTTTTTTTTTCTTTTTTTGCTTTTTGGAGGGCAATTGGGGTTAAGTAACTTGCCCAAGGTCACATGGCTAGGTTTTTTTTTTGTTTGTGTGTGCGTTAAGTGTCTGAGGCCAGATCCGAACTCAGGTCCTTCTGACTCCAGGGCCAGCGCTCTACTCACTGCACCACCTAGCTGCCCTCAAGAGTATTTTCATCATAATCCTTGAGACTGAAGATCAGTGAAGGTCATTGGGATTAAGGATTTTGATTCCCCCCCCCCCCTCTCTCTCTCTCTCTCCCTCCCTCCCTCCCTCCTTCTTTCCTTCCTTCCCTCCCTCTCCCTCTTCCTCTCATCCTGTCACCTTTTACTGAATATAGTTGATTGGCCTCTCATCAAAATGCTAGACCTGGCCAGTTTCATGTTTCCAATTATTCAACTATTATCTTCATTCTCTAGGCATAGAGAGCACCAAAGTGTCCTTTACTAAGCATTGCTCCTTAACACAAGATCTGCTTTTAATCAATACCACTCACTGATCTTGGGGTTTCAGGCTAACAGGAGTTATTAAGGCTAGAGGCAATGGAAAGCCATAGTTTCTCAAGCAAGGCATTGGCATTGTTAGCTGTGCTTTAGGCATATTAGTTTTGCAGCTGTGTGGATGGAGGAGAGATTAGAAGCCAGAAAAAGGGTAATGACTTGCAAAATCAGACAGGGGTGGAGTAGCTAGAGGTCATGGTAAGGACAAAAAATACATCTAGGAGGGATGAGGTACCGGGAGAGATAGAAGAATGTTGTGGCCAGGTTCAATTATGGATTATGGAGGTAAAAAAAAAAAAACAAAACTTGTGGGTAATGACAAGGTCAAGGTAATAACCATGTCTGTGTGGCTAAAGTGATTGATCTTACTTAGTAATTAATGTTCCCATTTTTAGGGATGAGGAAACTGAGATACGATTTGTCATTTAAATCCTTTCACTCTACTTTTCAGGCTTATTGCACAATACAACTAGTCAAACTACTCTACTTGTGATTCTTTATCTGTGACATTTAAACCTCTGTGTCCGTGCCTTTGCACTGGCTGTCCCAGATACCCACATAAACTTTGTCCTCACCTTGTTTGGAGTTAGGATGACCTGAATTCAAATTCAGCCTCAGATACTTAATAGCAGTATAACCCTGGACAAGTCACTTAACCTCTGCCTCAATTTCTTTTATTGTAAAATGGGGATAATAATATTGCCTATCTCCTGGAGTTGTTAGGAAGATCAAATGAGATAATATTTGTATTGCATTTGTGGGGAGGTTGGGTGGCACAGTGAATAGATCATTGGCCCTGGAGTCAGGAGGACCTGAGTCCAAATCCAGCCTCAGACACTTAACACTTACTAGCCATGTGACCTTGGGCAGGTCACTTAACCCCAATTGTCCTGCCCTCCCCCCTCCAAAAAAAAGAAAAATAGTAAAAAAATAAATAAATAAAAATATTTGTAATGCATTTAACACAGAGCCTGTCACATAGTAGGTTCTTAATAATGTTTGTTCTGTTATTCTTTTCTTCCCCCTGAGTCTTGGAATACATAGCTTCCTTTACAGCTCCAGAGCCATCTTGAGGCTAATTGAGGCCTTTCCAGATTCCCAAGATGTTAGTCCTTCCATCTCTCTTTCCCTTCACAAAGAATTACCTTGTGTGTCCATGAATATGTTTTGTACTTACTTATGCGTGTACATATTGTTTCCATTGGTAGAATGTAAACTCTTAGAAGGCAAATCCTTTTTTTTTTTAATCTTTGTATTACCAGCCCTAGCATAGAGCCTGGTTCATAGAAGGCACTCAATAATTACTAACTAATCAAAAGTTATTAAGGTGACTTTGAAAGGTTACAAAAATGGATTTGGACACCTGCCCTGTTGTTTTTGGAGTACTCACATTTGTCCCACTGTCAATTTTCTCTTTCTTTTGAGTCAATAGTTACTTGACATTGACATTATTGAAAAAAATGATATATAAATATAGTTATGTGTGCGGCTAAAAGTATGTAGTCTTGATAACTTGTATATAGTTTTAGTAAAATATGTGTTATTAAAAACATACCATTTACATATACAATATTAAAATGTTATAGCTAAGAGTTTGTGTTTTCTCTAGCATATACCCCAACAAGGGCAATAACTTAAAGGAAGGTCTTAAAAATTAGCAAAAGGGGGGCGGAGCCAAGATGGCGGAGTACAAACAGCTTGTCCAAGCCACTCTGCCCCCAGATTCCCCCCAAACTATGTAAAAGGGGACTCTGAACAACTTCTGGAGCCCCAGCACCCACAGAACGACACAGAGTAGCTAACCTCCCGCTGAGGACAGCCCAGCAGCCCTGCAGGAAGGACCAGTGCAGCAGTCTGGGAGCCGGCAGCACGCAGTGCACCGAGCCAAGCCCAGGTCCACATGAGCCGAGGTTTTAGCCCCAGGGCTGTAGGGCCAGCAGCCGGCTGGAGGAACCCCAGAACACCAGGAGCAGTGGCGACTCCAGAATTATCAACATAGACATGCCTAGGACAAAGTAAAAGGTTAGTGTCCTATGGACTTTGGGACCAGTATTTGGGGAATGCGTCGGCTCCCTCCCCTGGGGGCTAGAAGCCGCTGAGGAGACACTCCATTTTGTAGTTTTCAGAGGCAGCTCCAACTCCCGGCCTGCAAATTGTAGGGAGATCCAGCAATCAGTCTTGGGGGGTAATCGCTCTTTCTTTAACCTCCCTGGATCTGGATTGTGATCTAGGGTGGAAGTCGTGGGTGGGTTTACAGCTTGCCAGAGACGGAAGTTGCCCCCCACACGTTTGGGATGAAAATTCCTCTATCTGGCCTTAAAGCCATAGTGTGGCAACAAGCCCAAAAGTCAAGCAATTAAGTGGCAACATGCCAAGGCAAAGGAAACAGAAAAATGCAACCCTAGACTCCTATTTTGGGGGCATAGAGCGGGAAAAGGACTGTGAGGTCAGAAGTCCTGCTCCAAAAGCCCCAGGGGAAAACATGAGCGGGTTGCAAGCCATAGAGGACCTTAAGAAGGACTTTAAAAATCAAATAAGAGAAGTGGAGGAAAAATTAGAAAGAGAAATGAGAAGGATGCAGGAAAAGTATGAAATGAGGGTCAACAGCCTGACTGAGGAAAACAACACCTTAAAAAATAGACTAACTCAAATGGCAAAGGAGGCCCAAAAGGGCAATGAGGAGAAGAATGCCTTAAAAAGTGGAATTTGCCAGATGGAAAAAGAATCTCAAAAGTTCACTGAGGAGATTCATTCCTTCAGAGTTAGACTGGAGCAAATGGAAGCTAATGACTTTATGAGAAATCAAGATGCTGTTAAGCAGATCCAAACAAATGAAAGATTAGAAGGCAATGTGAAATATCTCATGGGAAAAACCACTGACCTGGAAAATAGATCCAGGAGAGACAATTTAAAAATTATTGGACTACCTGAAAGCCATGATCAAAGAAGGAACCTAGAAATCACCCTTCAAGAAATTCTCAAGGAAAATTGCCCTGATGTTTTAGATCCAGAGGGCAAAATAGAGGTTGAAAGAATCCACTGATCACCTCCTGAAAAAGATCCCAAAAAGAATACTCCCAGGAATATTATAGGCAGGTTCCAGAATCCCCAGATCAAGGAGAAAATCCTACAAGCAGCCAGGAAGAAAGAATTTCAGTATTGTGGAAACACAATCAGAATAGCCCAGGACCTGGCAGCTTCTACACTGAGGGATCGAAGGGCATGGAATATGATATTCCAGAGGGCAAAAGAACTGGGAATGAACCCAAGGGTCACCTACCCAGCAAAACTGAGTATTTTGTTTCAGGGGAAAATATGGTCATTCAGTGGAATAGAGGACTTTCAAGCATTCTTGAGGAAAAAACCAGAATTGAATAGAAAATTTGACATCCAGACACAAGAAGCAAGAGATGCCTGAGAAGATAATCAGGGAAAAGAAATCAAAAGGAACTTATCAAAGTTGAACTATTTACATTCCTATATGGAAAAGCAATAATTGTGACTGATGATATCTTTCTCACTATGAAAATAATGGAAGAAGGGTGTGTGGTCATATGAATACATATGTGAATGTGTGTGTATATGGTTACAGTTATATATGGATAGAGGGCATAGGTTGAATTTGTTGGGAAGGGAGAATACTCAAGGGATGAAATTATGAGGTGAGAGAGGAAAGTGGCAAGAGGAGATGGGGAGAGACAGGGTAGGGTAAACTATCTCATGTAGAAGAAGCAAGGGGAAGTGGTTGCAAGGGAGGGGGAGAATAGGAAGGCAAAAAGGCAAAACCACATTCTCATTGAATTTGGTTCAGGGAGAGAATGACATACATACTAAATGGGATATCTCAACCTGCAGCAGAATAGGGGGAAGGGGGATGAAAGGAGGGATGATGGATGGGAGGGCATCCTTGGGGGGAGGGGAGGTTGGAAGTACCCACTATAGAAGAGGGACAGGATCATGTAGGGAATGGACCAGGTGGGGGGTGGGATGAGTGGGAGGGAATTATAAGCAGCCTTGTACAATATATCTACTATGATAATGTTTTGCATAGCTAGACATGTACAACATATACTGAATTACTTATCTCCCCAGAGGGAATGGGTGACAAGGGAGGAAGGAAATGGATCTGAAATTCGAGGTCTTAACATTAAATGTTTCAAATATATATAAATACTATTATTAATACTCTTTTGCTTGTAATTGGAAGATAAGATGTGCAGGCATTGGGACACAAAGATTCACCTTCCTCTAATGGAAGAGTCGATGGGGGTATGGGAGAAGGTATGGGAGAGAGCAGATTGGAGGAAGTGATATCTTGTGGGACTGCTATTCTGGGAGGTTGGGTAGGGGAATAATGGGGGGGAAATGATTGTAACTCAAAATCTGGCAGAAATGAATGATGTAAAACAGAAGTTAATAAAGCATTTGTTTAAAAAAATAAAAAAAAAGAAAAATTAGCAAAAAAAAACATAGCAAAAAGCTAGAGATAAAATGAGTGTAAATCAATTGGGAAATGGCTAAAAATTTGTAGTACATGAATATAATGGAATGTTGCTTTATACAAAGTAACAACATGAAGAAATCCAGAGAAACATGAGAAAGCTTGTGTGATGTGACCTTTAAGGTTCATTCTATTTCTAAATCTGTGATCTTGTGATTCAGAAAAAAAAAAGAAACAGAACTATATATATATATAATATATCAAATGACCATGATAATGTAAATGAAAGGAATCCTAAGAGGCAGCTAGAATTTAAAGAGTTGTAATACATAATCTTGCTTGTAGAGAGTAAGTCAATAAGCATTTATTAAGTATCTATTATTAAGTACCTATTTAATGAAGCATACCAAGCATGGTAGAAAGTGCTGGGATACAAGAGAAAAGCGAAAACAATCTCTTGCCCTCCAGAATCTTATAGTCTACTGGCAGAGATAACTTACCAACAACTATGTACAAGCAAGATCAATACAGGATAAATTGGAGATAATCTCAGAAGGAGGGTACTGTTATTAAAGAGGACCAGATTTGTTAAGGAAGGTGGGGTTTTAGCTGAGATCTAGAGAAGACAGAAAATCCAAGAGATGGAGAGAATTCCAGATATAGGAGATAATCACTGAAAGTGCACAGAATTCAGAGATGGGATATCTGGGGCAGAGGTTCCCAAACTTATTTGGCCTATTACCCCCTTTAAAAAATTACTTAATGCCCCCTGGAAATTTGCTTTCTTTAACTCTTTAATATTTTTTTTGAAATTTGCATCATTTCAAAAAAAACATAAAATTTTTTTGAAATGATGCATCTTAAATTTAATAATTAAATTTGTGGTTTTCTTCCTGCACTGAAATTTTGATGATGCAATATTGAGTTATGTAACCATATAGTATCATATTGTAAAACAAGTCATTACATGCACATATTCCTGCCCATGCCTGCTAAACTTCCCAATGATGTTCTAGACCCTTGCCTGCTAACACTTGCTTGTTAAGACCTGTTGGAGGACTTGACCATTAATCAGTTATAACTTGCATTTTGTGTGATTATTTGGAAAATGATGTAATTATTACAACTTTAACTTTGTTACACAACAGATGAAACATGTATGAAAGGTTTTCAAAAATTTCTTTTCTCTCTTCTTTCCTTATGCTTCCACTGCCCCCTTATTTTTATTCAATGCTCCCCCCCCAATTGCACCTGAGGCTACTACTGCTCCCCCCCCATCATTCCAGCACTCCCCAGGGGGCAATATGGCCCACTTTGAGAGCCTAGAATCTAGTGTGACTAATAGCAAGGAGGCCAGTATAACTGGATTGCATGGTCTTAGAAAAGAATAAGGCATGAGAATATTTTAAAAGTTGGAGTACAGATTATTAAGATTTTAAAAGCCAAACAAAGGATTTTGTATCTGATTCTGGAGGTAATAGGAAACCACTGGAAGTTAATACAAGAAATGACATGATCACACTGGAACAGGTGATGAAATATGCTTCTCTCTTTTACATAAAGCCGTGGTAGAATACAGATGCAGAGTGGTGTAGAGACATTCTCAGACAGTCCTTTTGTTGGTTGGTTTTGCTTAACTGGTTTTCTTTGTCATAAGGAAGATCTAGCTCTCTATTTATTTGGGTTTGGAAGTAATCTGGAAATTATTATGATGTAAAAGCAAAAAGCATCAATGAAATCTACTAAAATACATAAATACCAGAATTAAATTAGGAAGCTGAACCAGTTGTTCTCCAAAGTCCATTCTGGCTCTGAGAACAATAATTTAAAAGTATATGTTTTGAATCCATGCTTAAAATGATTTTCCTAAAACATTTTCAAATACAGATAGGGATTGAACCCATAATTATCCTTTCCACATTGTGACTTTCCTCATTATGCTTTTGATATATTGAGTGTCAGCATAAGAAATTAAATGGGAAATTTTTTGAGAACAGATGATACACAAAAGCCAGCAGATGACACAGAACCAAATACTTAATGTAAATTTTAAAATAAGGAACATCCCATAAAAGGAAAAGGAAAAAAATGAACTTCTTCTCTGGTACAAAGCGAGGGCCAAAACATTATACCCAGACTTTCCAGATTATAGGGGCGCTACACCCCTAGCCCCAGTGATATAGAAGGGATAACAGTAATTTCATTGATACGGGGAACTCCCAGGTAAGAAGACACTCTCTTCCAATGCAGGTAGCTTTTTTTGAAACTTAAGACTTTTTTTTTCAGAGTTACTTAGTTACCTAAAAGTTTCAATGAATTGTCCTGGCTCACATAAATGTTGCTTTTACCAGAGGTAGGATCTGAACCTAGTTCTTCCTGACTTTGAGACCACCATCTACTCTACCTTTTAGCCTCTGACACGTCAAAGAGAATGATTGATTAGTAAAATATATCAAAGTTTGAAGAAGTTTCATTTTAAATCCATTTTCCTGTTTGTTTTTTTCTGGAACATTTGACAGGAAAAATATTTTAGTCAAGTATTGCTATGGACAACATGGGAGGATTTTAATTCCAAGCTCCCCATGATAGTGAAGTTAGCTTTCTATTATTTACCCCCCCCCACAGCTGCAGGGCCATAATATTGAAAATAAATGGCCCATAGTTACTTTATTTTTTTGGACACAAGAACTACTAAATCATTAGAGCGGTGAGTTTAGGAGAAGTAGGAAATTGAGGGTGAGGAGGATAGAGCTTTCCAGCAAAGTTGTTAAAAGCAAAGTGAAGTTCACTGTTCCATTATCTGGACAGCTGGCTGACTTCAGATAGGAAAATGCTTTAAGTAGCTGCCTTCTCAGATACAGCTTTACTTGAATTGAATGTCAGAGGGATTACGCCCAAGTCTGATGGAGATTAAGGGATCTAGAAACCTATCTTGTTGTTGAGCCTACTTCGGGTTGATCTCCACTGTGGGAGAAGATGAGATTAGTTTCCACTGCTAGACACTGGGAGGAATTGTAAAAGTTTTCTAACCAGCAATCTTTCTAAGTACCATGGAATCTATTACCATCTATTAGCTTACTGGACTTTGAAGTGAAGATTGTTTCAAGGTATGGCAAAAGTATGTGTGTGGGGAATATTAGCTTTCCTTTGTGGGGCTATTTGATTATTAATGTTAATGTAGTGCCAAAGGGAACTGTGAGATGCTTACTTCAGACCTGGCAATGGAGGAGGGGGCTATTATAAAAAGCCTGTCTTTGAAAATTTTCCTGCTTGGCAATCAAAAAAAAATTGCTACAATCACTGTACACTGTCATGTTTTCTGAATGGAATAACAAGAGTACTTAAGACTTTCTGTCTGAAAAGTCAGAAATAGACTTTTTTTTCTTCAACCCTAATTTTCTATGATGTCATTCCATTCCTCAGTGAGGCTGTATCCAGGAAACTGACAGATACCCTAATTTCTCCAGATAGAGAAAGCTTATAGAAAGCCATTCCTTCTTTTTTTTAAATGAATCTTTTCCCATTTGAGTCCCTGGGACTCTCATATTAGCATCTGAAATGACCCTACATAATATATGTTGCAGAGAATTGTGATGATGTGGATATCCAATCACCTTTAATCCAAATGCTTCAAAAGACCTGGGATTTCAGGAATGTGGGGAACTCTACTCACAAAGCTTGCATCTCATCTAGACCTTAATAGATGGTTTCCTGAGTTCATGTATCTCCCAAAATTTACCACCTGAAGAATAACTTTTTGATGATGAGCCTCTCAAAATTTAATTAGGCTATTCCCCCAGGTAGCAATCTATTACTGGGTCTGTAATCAAAAACTAGCCCTCCAAGTTTAGTGGGACCTGAAAAAGTTTGTGATCTAACTCTTGGAAATCATTTGAATATCCCAAATGGCCCTTGGGTCCTCCTCACCTCTGGAATCTCTTGCTAGCTTCAAGTTTAGTATGGGGTGTTTTGGGGTCATTCTAATTAAGCATGTATGACCCAAGCCCCCATTCCATTGCACATTCTGTTACAGACCAGTCAAGATTCAAATCAAAGAGCCAAAGTATTTAATGGAGACAAAAGCAAGGTAAATAACAAGAAATCAAGCAGTAGAATCAATTGTCTCAGCCCTCATACAGAAATGAATACTTTCTCCCTTAGAAAACACACAGTGGTGAGGAAATTATCTTACGTGCAGAAATTAGGTGGAAAAAGGAATCAGGCTTTCCAATTCTGTTCAGCTTTGTCTTGATAATGGAGATCTACTGTACCCTACTGAGTGCCTTCACCTAATAGGCATGGGCTGGGGAACCTGTGGCCTTGAGGCCACATGTGGCCCTCTAGGCCCTCAAGTGCGGCCCTTTGACTGAATCCAAACTTCACAGACCAAATCAGTCAAAAGGCCACACCCAAGGACCTAGAAGGCTACATGTGGCCTTGAGATCCACATTGAAGGCTCCCCACCCCTGCAATTGCTTCAGATTCCTCAGGCTTCTGTTTATACTTTTACTTTTTTTTCTGCTTATATTTGTAAATCGCTTTGTAAACCTTAAAGCAATGTATAAATGCTATCCTCATCATCACAGTTTATTATCATTGTTATTGTTATTCCTATTATTATTTCTGTGTTTCATGGATATGATTGCAGAGTTAGTCACACAGTCTTTTTCCTTCTTTTCTGTTGAATTCAGCCTCCACCCCAACACTGGCTCCATCTCTCTCCCTCCCTACCATCAACAATCTCTATGTACTTTTTAAAAGCTCCTACCACCAAGCACACTCCCTACCAATCCCAGTCTTTACCTGGTAATGCCACCACTCAGACACACAGTCTCCTGAAAATAAGGGCCAGGGAATTTCCTCCAAAATACTGATGTTTTCTGGGCCCCAAGTATTATGGGAAATGATATCCTAAGAACTTTTCTTCTTCACTATGGTCATAACACATGTAATATATTTGAAAACAGCTGCTCATTCTGCAGCCACCTTTATATAAATAGAATGCTACATAGTTTCCTTTTATTCTAGATTTAATTTTTCATAAAATCTAGAAATGACTATTCAAATAGTTTGATCCAACCCCCTCATTTTACAGTTAATGAAATGAAGATGTGGAAAGACAATATGAATTGCTCATGATCACATAATTAATTAGTAGCAGAGCTGCAATTAGAATCCAAATCTCCTGACTCCCATCTAGTGCCTTACTAACTCTTCCTCTGTTTTGAAGATGATGATAGCTCTAGTTCTGATGGCCTTTTGCTATGCCAGAGCATCACAGATGCTGGCAGATGTTACCAGATCAAAATGACTTCTTTTGATTACTAGCCCTGTAATGGATGTGCCATCTGAGGAACAGATTAGCTATTTTTTCAGAGGTTCTTCATCAAAAGGTTGGTTGTCAGGTGGTGAATTTTTTAAGCTACAAGAGCTCATGGAAATATTTTTTTTAATTTTTTTTTAAAGCAATTAGGGTTAAGTAACTTGCTCAATGTTACACGGCTAGTCATTATTTATGTGTGGGTGCTCATTTTCTGAGGCCGGATTTGATCTCGGGTCATCCCAACTCCGAGGCTGGCGCTCTTACTCACTGCGCCACCTAGCTGCCCCTGAGCTCATGGAAATATTGATTAAAGTACAGATAGGTTGCAATCTCTATTCGTTAAGAGAGTCCCTACTCTAATGCAGTCCCAGAGGTTTTGAAATATTTGGAGTGTAAATGACCTTCTATTCATGTGGACCAATTTCATTACCATCCTCTACACAAATACTAAATATAGTCATTTTAAATGTTATTATGAGAGATTGGATATCAACAATTGACCCTATTTTAGGCCATGTGAAGGACCTAATTTGTTTAAAAGGCAAAGTAGTATTGAAGAGGAGACTATTATGATAATCTGCAAAATGCTTAATTAGTCTGGGGAGCTTCCAAGGAAAGATGATGGAACCAGGAAACTAGTCCCATGCTATTTGAGAACTGGTTGAAGGAAATGGTAATGTTTTCCTTGTAGAAGAGGATAAGAATAGGGAACAAGGAACATGACCACCATCTTTAAATACCTGAAGGATTTTCATACAGAAGCGGAATTCTACTAGTAGGGTTTTTTTTCTTCTAGTTGCCAGGGGGAAAAACCAAGCCCAGTGCAGTTTTCAGAGGAAGAAATTAAAGATATCTATAAGCATAGGAAAAATTAGAGAATTGATTAGAGAAATGCAAATCAAAACAACTCTGAGGTACCATACTTCACTGGTTAGATTAAGATGACAAAACAGGAAAATGACAAATGCTGGAGAGGATGTGGACAAATTGGAACACTAATGCATTGCTGGTGGAGTTGTGAACTGATCCAACCATTCTGGAGAGCAATCTGGAATTATGCCCAAAGGGCTATAAATAATTTCATGCCCTTTGACCCAGTAATACTACTTCTAGGGTTGTATCCCAAAGAGATCATAGGAGTGGGAGGAAGACCCATATGTAGAAAAATATTTATAGCAGCTCTTTTGTGGTGTCAAAGAATTGGAAATTAAGGGGGTGCCCATCATTTGGGGAATGGTTGAACAAGTTGTGGTATATGCATGTAATGGAATACTATTGTGCTATAAGAAAGGAGGAGCAGATGGACCTCATATTTACCTGGAGAGGCTTATACGAACTGATGCTGAGTGAGAAGAGTAGAGCCAGGAGAAATTTGTACACAATTACATGTTGACCAACTTTGATAGACTGGACTCTTCTCAGCAATTCAAAAGTCTCATGATGGAGAGAAATGTCTACATCCAGAGAAAGAACTGAGTTTGAATATAGGTTGAAGCAAACTACCTGATCTTTTTCTTTTTCGTGTTTGGTTTTGTTTCCTCTTTCCTATTGTTCATTCCATCTGATACAATCCTTCTTTATAACCTGACTAATGTCTAATGTAAAAATATTTGCAGATCCTATACTTGATTGTATGCTGCCATGGTGGGGGGAAGGAAGGAGGGAGAGAAAATTTGAAACTCAAGGGATTGTGGAACTGAAATCTTGTAAACTAAAAGTAAACAAATTAATAAAGACCAAAAAATAAAAAAATAAAATAAAAAACTAAGCCCAGTAGATGGAACTTGGCAGAAAACAGATTTGTCTTAACATAATGAAAGATTTCCTATTGGAACTGTCAGAATACTGGATGGGATGCTTTGGTGAGGTGTGAGCTCTATGCCCATTGGAGGTCTTCAGACAGATGTTGGATGACTACTTGTCAAGGATGTCATAGAAATAATTCATGCTTTGGGAAAAGGGCTGTACTAAGTGACATCAAAGGTCCCTTCTGGTTCTAAGATTCTGTTGTCCTACTCTCTCTGGACATTTGCCTCAAACTCTTTCAAGCATTTCAAAGGTTGGAATATAGATTTATGTAAATACAATAGCAGCTGTGCTCTCTGGTCACTGCAGTTCTCTCTCAGCTTATGCTGTTCTTGAGTGTTGCATGATTTAGAGGGCTTTTTCCCCAACTCTCAGAGTTTTCATTAAGGATAAGTAAAAATGATCTTAAGAAGATGCTCAAGATATTTCCTATTGATTGATAGGTCTCACATGACTGATTATATGTCAAGCCACGAGGTCAACAGTGTAGCCTTGGACTTTTGTTTGTGTATAATGCAAAAGAAAGAGAGAGAAAGAACAATGAAGTCAGTGATGTGTTTTATTTCACATTTCTCCTTCTGAAGGCTAAGTTATGCATCTGTGCCAAATCCTGGCAACTAAAATCCCTGTAATAACTTATTCAAGTGAACTTTGAAGTAACAACTAATGCCACTGACCATTCTGATTGGTATGCAATGGAAGCCCTAGGAACAAATCCTGTGTATACCACATCAAATCCTCCTGGGGCAATGAAAATGCCTGGGACTTCACTGGTAATGTGTAATGCCATGTATATTATGGTATATGACTGGTAATATGTAATGCTGTGTATATAATGATTTACAATAATATCTTCTTTTTTAAAGTCTAAATATATTTATTTAGTTTTAGTTTACAACACTCAGTTCCACAATCCCTTGAGTTTCGAGTTTTCTCCCCTCCCCTCCATGGCGGCATGTAATCAAGTATAGGTTCTACAAATACCTTCACATTGAACATTAGTCATGTTGTAAAGAAGGATTATAACCAATGTGGTGAACAATGAGAAAGAGGGGACAAAACAAAACAAAACACAAATGATGAGAGAGAGCAAATAGTTTGCTTCAATCTGCAGACTGCAGTTCTTTTTCTGGATGTGGATATCCCTTTCCATCATGCATCTTTTGTAGTTGTCTTCTAACTTTGTATTGATGAGAGGAGCCCAGTCTATCAAAGTTAGGAATCAATACAACAATACTTTCTGATAGGAAGGGATTTTTTCTTTTTCCTATTTAGCATGAAGATGAAGGAGATCAGATATTGCCTCGGGACTGTTGACAATTAATCTCAAACTTAGCCAGAGTGATGCCTATCTTATACCCAGTGTGGAACTCTGGTCCTTGGTTTCCAAAACTGTAGAATGGAGTGATTAGACTAGATTCCTGAGGTTTCTTCAGGTTCTAGATCAATGTTCCTGCAAACATATGATCTCAGGTCCTTTCTAGCTCTGATTTGTTTATGAAATTCCTAAGAAAACAACTTTAATGTAGTAGAATTTGGCGTTTTGACTCATTTACAATAAGACATACTGTTGGTCAATTCTGAAGACAGAACAGGAAGAAATTAGAGATAACAAATCTATTTTAATGGAAATATCTTGAAATCATAAAAGGAAAACCAAAGAAATTCCATATTGGTTTATAACTCTTGTTCCTTATTAGTGAGAATGCTATAAAATGTGATAAAGGTAATTTCAACATAAAAATATTCTGGGGAAAGCAATATATATATATAATTGAATTCTTATTACTTCATGCTCTTGAGTTGATCAACAGGAGGCAAGATTCTGATTGTAAATGCAGCTATTATAGATGTAGTCAGTTTTTACTATTGTCAGTCTATAGGCCACACACAGGATCCTTCATACTGGACATGATACAAAGACATCCAGTAATTTGTCCTAGATTAGTTATCAGGCCAGCAGTTTGAATAGATAATATATTATCCTGAATGTGAGAAAACAGTTTGGCCTTTTGCAGGAAGCTGCTAATTGCCAAAGAAAGGAGGTTGAGCAATCTAGCCTCATCTCCCCAGAAAAGGTAGAATAAATAAAGTCTCATTAAGGAGCAGCAATGAATGAGTCCCTGTTGAAGTGAATATATACAGTCAACAGTTGGCCATATCAGTTAGTTATGGGAGCTGGTCACAAGATCTACCAAAATTAATGCCTTAGGTCTGAGGACCATGCTCCCAGTAAAAATGTAGGGCAAAAAGAATTTGTAGTGACTTTTTTAGAGTGAATGATGTTTGCCTTTTCACTAAGGAATAACTATCTATAGTCAAAATGGAGACTGGTTTTCATCTGAGAAGAGAATGTAAAGGGGATTAATAAATACGCTTTTCAGATTAATGGAAAGAATGAAGTGTTTTGTTTTAAATTGGAAGAAGGTGAAAGGTAACAGTGATATGGAAAGAGAACAGGTCTTAGAATCCATTGGACCTGGGTTTAAGCCTACTGCTGACACAAACTCACTGTGTGACACTGGGCAACTCACTTGACCTCTCAATATCCCCACTTCTTCTCTAAAACTAGAAGTCACCAAACTATTGCTGATCTGTGTTATTAGGAAAACATCTCCTCCTAACAATAAAATCACAGGCTATATAAAATTTTTTCTTATTAAAAATGGGCTTCAAGCTAGAAATAATGAAAAATGACCTGAATAAATGAAAGGGAATCTTGCCTGTACTAGCAGAAAAAAGTGATAAAAATAAGAAAAAAAAGATTAGTTGGACCTAAGGAATAGATAAGAGGTTTGCCCATGAAGGGCCATAGGTTGACACTTTGAGGAGGAAGCTGTAGTTTGTGCAGCTCTCAGGTGTTCTTAGGAAAGAGATCCATCAGTAAGGGCTGGAGGCAAAAGACACAATTAGTAGGTGGTTGGTGACTCCATGATGATGGAGTAGTGGGACGACTGTCAACCTGACATCAACAACAGAAAGAGGTTCTATCTTCCTGGGGTATGTATCCTCAAGGCAGCTGATCCATCAATAGACATTTTTTTTTACTTATTTATTTAAAGACCTTTACTAACAGGTGCTTGAAGTTTATGTGTTTCTTTTTTTAAATCAGATGTACTTTTATACAAATTTAAAATGAGATTCTTAAAAGTATTAATATGAACAGATATGAAACAATTAAAAAATCTTTAAAGGTATATTGAGAAAACCAGACTTAAAAAAAAAATGTTTTCCTTCCCAAAAAGAGACTTCTTCAGGTTAAAAATAATAAAAACCCCATGTTGAACAGAAAATGCAGAGTTCTTGTTATCCAGTTAACAAGAAAAAGCAAGATCTTAGACCTTCTCTTCCAACTCTTTTGTTCACTTCTCATTATTGCTGGAATTTAATATTCTTTCTTGTAGTATGACTAAACCGGATGATGATAGAGAAGGTAAGCCAGCATTTACTCGGCCCCACCCTGCTCAGCCTGGGGAACAGGCATCTTCTCAGATGGTTGTTTAGCTGCTTTTGTTTCTTTTCCATCTTGTGGTTTAGAGTTCTCTGGGTATCTGTATCAGCAACTGAAGTTATGGCAGTATGGACATTGAGGTGGCTGCTGACTTTGGGTCTTATCTCCTTGGTTCTCTCTGTTGTCTTCATTACCTTTCTCTCTAGGCTGTCTTTGATGAGGAGAGCCCCTATGGAATCATGGTCTATAACCCCAATACATATTCTGTCTCACTGGCCTACTTTGTTCTACACCATGGTGGTCATTTATTAGATTTGCTAAGAAAGAATGAGAATAGGTCTTAAGAAGGGGATTTGGATTTCTAAAACACAGCTTTAAAATCATACTGATTGTTCTTTGCTAGTTCTTGCAAGTCTAATCAAAAGGGATTTAACCTAAAGAAGTGAGGGAGAGGGGCGGCTAGGTGGTACAGTGAATAGAGCATTGGCCCTATGGCCAATGAGGAACTGAGCTCAAATCCTCGTCAGACACTTAACACTTACTAGCCCTGTGACCTTGGGCAAGTCACTTAACCCCAATTGCCCTGCCTTCTCCCCTGCAAAAACAAAAAAACAAACAAGAAGGGAGGGAGAAAACTTTAAGTATATAACCACCAAACTATATCACAGAAAGTAGACACAAGATAGGGAAAATGGCAAGAAAGAAGACAGTAATTCATAGGAGATGAAAGAAAGATCCAAGAAATGAGCCAGGAATAATACCTAGGGCCCTAAATGTCTATGTGTGAATGCACAAAAAGTGGATATCAATAAAGAAGAAAAAAGGCCAATCTGACCTCACTGAGACTTATTGGGAGGAGACCCATGACAAGAATATGGCTCTGATGGGCGGCTAGGTGGCGCAGTGAATAGAGCGCCGGCCCTGGAGTCAGAAGGACCTGAGTTCGGAGCCGGCCTCCGACACTTAATCCACACAAACAAAAACCTAGCCATGTAACCTTGGGCAAGTTACTTAACCCCAATTGCCCTAAAGGGGCGGCTAGGTGGCGCAGTGAGTAAGAGCGCCGGCCTCGGAGTTGGGATGACCCGAGATCAGATCCGGCCTCAGAAAATGAGCACCCACACATAAATAATGACTAGCCGTGTAACCTTGAGCAAGTTACTTAACCCCAATTGCTTTAAAAAAAAAAAAAGAATATGGCTCTGGCAAGGTACCATATTAAAAAGAAAAAAAAATGGCAAAAGAGGAAGACGGATAAAAATACTATTGTATATTAGGAAGATAAGTGAGGAAAACTAGCAACCAGAGGGGATGAATCATTGGGGAGAACATATCTGAGTGAAAATCAATGGCAGCAGAAACAGAAGCAGTATTATTGTAATATACTATGGGCTACCTGGACACAAAGGAGAAAATGTTGTCGAGTGTGGAGCCTAGGTTATAGGACTGACATGGGCATAATATAGTAGTGATGAAAGAATTAAATTATCCTGCCATTTACTGGAGTACTCTCCCTGTCAAAAGGAGACCACATATTAAGCTCTAGGCTTGCCTTAATGCTTTATCCTTCAAAAAGTGGAGGCAATGACAAGAGAATGTGTTATTCTGGACCTAATTATGTTGAGTAAGGAGGAACTAGTAGAAAAAATAGGAATCTTGGGAGGAAGTGACTTTTTTTTTTGCCTTCGAATCATAATAGATAAAGGAAAATCTAATCACAGTTTTGACATGCACCTTAGATTTTGGAAGAATGGATTTCAAAGAGTTTAGGGAAAGGATAAGTATGTTCCCGTGATATAAAATTCTATCAAGGATGTTAGACTAGATGGGAGGATCTTAAAAATCTAATTCTGAGGACACAAAGAGAAATAATTCCAATAAGATGGTAAAAGGTGAATTCACTGGAGACCTTTGGATGTACAGAGAACTCATTGATTAATTAATTCAAATAAAATGCAAAGAAAATGGGAGCAAAAGTAGATAAAAGTTTGCTATGTTCCTTTAATAATAGTGCCCAAAGCACTAAAACTCAAAATAAACTTAAGCCAGTGAGGAAAACTAAGGCCAACAGAAATAGGTATTTTTAAAAAATCTATATTGTGGAAAAGACGATGAAAGAAAGGATAAGAGAGGTGCTCAAGGGACATGGGACAATGATAATAAGAGAGAAAAGAGGGTTGCTCATCTATTGTTCCTCTTTTTCTGCTTAGGGAGATTTTTTTTTTGTGCTGGAAAAGACAGGACCTAAAAAATCAGTAGGGAATTGAAACATAAAATAAGTAAGGTGATAATGTGAGAATACCTGAATGCCCTTGATAACTTTAAGGCATTAGGTCCAGACGAATTATATCCCCCAGAACTAAAAAAAAATTGTATGTAATTGCCAGTTGTCGGTTATCTTTGAAATTTTGTGGAGAAAGGGCCACAGGGATGGAGAAGAACAAATTTTGCCCTGGGTTTTCAAAGAAGAGAATGAGTGGAGTCTGTAAAGTATAGGTTGGTGAGTTCAAATTCAGCAAAATTCTAGACTATATCATTAAAGTAATGGTCAGAAAACATCTAGAAAAGGAAGCAGTGAACAAAGAGAAATGGCATCAATTCATCTAGAAAAAGCTATGCCAGATTAACCTGATTTCTTTTTTAGACAGTTACTAGTCTGGGAAATCAGAGGAATGCGGCAGATGAAATTTACTTTAATAATGAACTGACCCCAAAATGCTTATTAATGATTCAATCAAAGCTTTGAGGGAGGTCTCTAGTGGAGATACTCAGAGATCTGTCCTGAGCCCAATGCTATGTAATATTTTTTATCACTAACTTGGAAGCCATAGATTATATGCTTATCAAATTTATCAATGATGCAAAGCTGGGAGGGGTAGCAAGCACATAGTATGACAGGATGCAAAAAAGCTCTTCGTATTCTAGAACGTTAGACCAACTCTAGTAGCATTAAATTTAATAGGGATTAATGTAAATGTGTATGCTTGAGATAAAAAGAATGTGTGAAAGAGATCTGAGGATTTTAATGTACTCCAGGCTCAACTTGAATCATCAGCATGATATGAGAGACTGAAAAGTAGGCCTTCTTAGGCCGCAGTAAGAGAGTTGTGGTGTCCAGGATGGGAATGGGTGTCTCCACTGGGATCTGCCTTGCTTGGACCATATGTGGAGTATTATGTGTACCTCTGAGCACCATATTTTAGAAAGGACATGGTAAGATTTCAAGACCATGTGGATATAAATGGAAGTATCTAGAAATAGATGGTTTGGAAAAGGGGGAAGGGAACATGCATTTACTGAGCACCTACTATATGCCAGGCATCATGCTAAGGGCTTTACAAATATTGTATCATTTGATTTTTGAGAAAAGAGTTAAGGATGCCTGCCTTCAAGGCATTGTGTGGAAGGTTATTGTGTGGAAGATGGATTAGCCCTGTTCTACTTGGCTTCAGAGAACAGAACTAGATTCAAAGGAAGGCAATTACAGGGAGGTCCAGAGTTAGGCTCCATGTATGAGGAAACTTCCTAACTATTGTAACTATTCCAAGTCAGAATGGGCTGTCTTGGGAGGTGGTAGGTTCTTCCTCAAGCAAGAATGAGGCAAACTTTTGTTGAAGAGCTAACAGAGGGGTTCTTATTCCAGTTTAGGATGGACTGGGTGGCTTCTGAAGGCCCATCAAACTCCAGATTCTCTGGTTGATTCTTTTTTTTTTTTTTATAAAAGCAATTGGGGTTAAGTAACTTGCTCAAGGTTACACAGCTAGTCATTATTTATGTGTGGGTGCTCATTTTCTGAGGCCAGTTTCGATCTCAGGTCATCCCAACTCCAAGGCCAACGCTCTTACTCACTGCGCCACCTAGCCACCCCTCTCTCTGGTTGATTCTTTGCCACCTGTCTGATCTTCAGAAAGCTACTTAACCTCAGTTTCCTCACCTGCAAAATGAACAATTTGGGCTGATTACCTTCTAAGATCCCACAAGATATTTCTGACCTATAAGCCCACCTGAAGATCTGTCATTAAAACATTTCATACTCCATGGAAGAATTTTTTGAGTGATTTTAAAGAGAATGGAACCAGTCGATGAGCAATTTGATTTTGTACATGCAGGCAGGCAACAAGGGAGGAAGGAAGGTATTAAGCATTATCTACTATGTGCCAAGCACTGTGCTAAGTGCTTGGGATGCAAATACTAGCAAAAAGAGAGATGATCCCTGCCCTCAAAGAGCTTACATTCTAGTGGGGGGGGGGAGAACACCTATAAAAGGGAGCTGAAAGAGGAAGAAAGGGGGAGAGAATGGGTACCTCTGTAAGGGCATGGGGGCAAAATCTGGAGAATTAAAAGCCCAACTGGGAGGTATTGAAACATGGATGGCTTAGGCCCTCGGCACATCCCCAAAGTGGAGGCCCCTAGAAGGGACTCACCAATGGAAGAAAGGGGCCAGAATAGCAGAGGGATGTTCCAGGGTGAGGATACCCTAGGCATTGAGGCAAATTCAAGGTTGAAAAAGCAGATGAGTCATTGTGACAATGTCCAGAGAGTCAGAAGCATAGTTAGAAGGTGGAATGAGCAGTGTTCTAGACTCCTAGAGAGAGGATACTCCAGGTCATGTTTTTTGCAGTCTAAGCTATGGTGTTTTTGATGAAATTTTCAGTCTAAATGACTTTTTAAAGAATTTTTGTGTATAATATATGCAAAAAAAACATTGAATTGAGAATTTATCTCTATTATGGGGAACTGAAAATACCCATTAACATTTTCCCCCACATGTAAAGAATTATAGATGTAATAAATTTACTTAGTTATAGGGCGATTTCAGATTATTTAAGGTGTGGAGGTAGAAGATAAGGAATTACTGCATTTAGCAGAGTATTGTCTTGTGGGAAAGTTACTAAATTTTTCAAACCCTTTGACCCAGAGATTCCACTACTGGGAGTGGAAGGTTACAGATAGAAGGTTATAGACAGCAAGGAATGAGTCTATTGCACAAAAATGTTCATACTGCTTGCATTGCTTGTGATAATGAAACACTGGAAGAAATGTGTACTCAGTGATTGGGGAAGGGTAGCACAAATAATAATGCTATAGAATATAATGGAATATTACTACACCACAAGGAGTAAGGGGTATAAATAGTTTGGAGAAACATGGGAAGATTGGTATGAGTGATGCACAATGAAGAAAGCAGAGCTAAAATAATAATTCTAAGGGAAAAATTATATAATGATTAATGATTGCAACAACCTAAAGTTAATCTTTGAAGGCTTTTGACCAGCTCTGGTCAAAAAACAAGGTCAGGTTGGTACTATAATATGAAATTTAAAGGATGCATCCCTCCTTTCAGTTAACTGGGCTAAGGGGGGAAGGGAATAAACCTTAATTAAGTGCCTATTATGTTTCACGGCAGCTAAGTGGTACAGTTGATAGAGGGCTGGGTCTGAAGTCAGGAAGACTAATCTTCCTGATTTTAAATCTGGCCTCAGACACTTACTAGCTGTGTGACCCTGGGAAAGACACTTAACCCTGTTTGCCTCAGTTTTCTCATCTATAAAATGAACTGGAGAAGGAAATGACAAACCACTTCAGTGTCTTTGCCAAGAAAACCTCAGATGGGGTCACAGAGTTGGACATGACTGAAAAATGACTGAATAGCAACAACAAAGTTCCAGACATTTGGCTAAGCTGCTAATCACTTAATAAATGGTGGCTCATTTGATCCTTACAATAACCCTGTGAGGCAGGTTCTATCAAGTCACAGATGTTTTGTGACTTGATCAGGGTCACTCAGCTAGGAGGTATCTGAGGCAGGATTTAAACACAGATCTGACTCCACTCTACCCACTGTGTCGCCTTTTTGTTCTGGGGCAAGAGTGGGGAACCTGTGGCCTCAAGGCCACATGTGCCCTCCAGGTCCTCAAGTGCGGTCCTTTGACCGAATCCAAACTTCACAGGACAAATTCTCTTAATAATAGGATTTGTTCTGCAAAACTTGGATTCAGTCTTATTTTGATATTTTGTTAAGGACTCTCTATTTTATCAAGAATTATTGATAAAATATTGACAAATTTAATTTTGATTAATTTGATAAATTTAATTGATAATTTTAAAAAAGAATAAAAATAAGAAAGCTAGAAAAGTTTCTTTGGAGATTATTTCCTGGCTAAATATAATTTTGCTTCCTTGAAGCCTGAAGTCCAATATGTCACACTCATTTTAGATAATTCTTTCTATTGCCTCTTGCAATTCTCCTCTGCCCCTTCTCAAAAGGATGCTGAAGCATTAAAGGCCATGAGTTGAGAAGTTATTATGTAGTCTAGAGAATAACAGATTAAGTTCTACATCAGCATTTTAAACTCGATGGATATAGTGCTGGGCCTGGAGTCAGGAAGATCTGAGTTCAAATCCAGCCTCAGACACCTACTAGCTGATGGCTAGTCACTTAACCTCTGTTTGCCTTAATCTACTAAAGAAGGAAATGACAAACCACCATAGTATCTTTGCTGAGGAAATCCCCATATACGATATAGCCTGGCATCATAAAGAAGACATACCTGAATGACTGAATTCCAACAAGCAATCTCTGCGCCATATTGTCGACATACTGACCATCTTCATCTTCCAACGGAACCTTGAATTCTGTCTCTGGGGCCCCCTACTCTGATAGGCAAGCTTTCACCTAATTCTGACTTCCTGGCCATCTTCACAATATGACTCCCACCCCTTTCCAGCTCCCCATGATGTATTGTCTTTCCCCATTAAAATGTAAGTTCCTTGGCGGTGGGAACTGTCTTCTTTGCTTCTATTCAAATCCCCAGTGCTGACACATCAACATACTGCTTCTCTCTTGTCTCTGTCCCCCTCTCTCTGACAGCTAGGTGGCACAGTCCATAGAGGACACTGTCAGCTTTGTGACCCTGAGCAAGTCACTTAACCTCTATCTGCCTCAGTTTCCACATCATTAAAAGAGTTCCCTCCCAGGGTTGTGGTGAGGATCAAATGAGACGATGGGTAGAGCACTTATGTTAGATTTTGTGATGGTGATGAGGATGATGATGGTTACAATATCATGCTATGTAGAAGTGGGGCCAGCAAATTCCTGCCCAAGAGGAAATAAGCTAGAGACAGAAGAAGGAGAAGAATGTAAGAGACAGCATCAGTGACTTGTGGCTGATACATTGTTCAGCTCATACACACTTCCCTGGACTTTCACCTTGGAGGAGGGGAAAACAAAAACAAAAACAAAGGAAACAGCCCATCCCTGGCTTTCCTCATATGTGATGACAGCTAAGATTTCCTCACAAAGGTCGTTTCTTTTTTTTTTTTTTGCGGGGGGAGAGTGTCTAAATTTTTTTATAATAAAAATGAATGTTATCTATACTTAAAGTGAAACCCTTCTTTCCTGCAGTTGTTCACCTTCAGCCTTCTTTGTTCTCCTTCTCCATCTCATCTCTGAAGGCTCTCCCTTCGTGCTCGCTCCACAGTTAACAATTCTTCTCTTCCCTGGCACTAGTGTTACCCCTAGAGATTTTCTGATCGATGAAGACCTTAATCCAACTGTTAAGAACCCCCCCAGCGCTCACTGCCACAGAGTAATGTGGCTCCGTGTGCTTCGTAAGTACAGTTCTTCGGAGGCCCCAGAGGTACTGTTGCATGGAGATATTTCATTGTTCTCATTGTGGAATTAACATGTATTTCTTGAAAAAGAGACCCAAAAGGACCATACCAACACCCACAGGGACTTAAGCCAAACTGATTCATGAGCCCCTAACGCGATAAACGACACTAATTTGTTCTACCTCAAAGTGAACACAGATAGTAATTGTTTTGCTGAGCTATGAACTGAACCAGTTCCCCTTCTCTCCCACTCCACCCCCCAAAAACCCACACAGCACGACTGAAACAACTTGACTTGCAGGGAATCTTTCTTTCTAGGGAAGAGCTGGGTTTATTCCTGTGAAATACTTGTGCAATATTCAAATTGGAGCCTTTAATCAAACTATCACAATATTCTCTCATCCCTACCTGAAGTAGACTAGTAGCTTGGATCTTCTGGATATTTTCCAGGGCAGTGGAAAGTGTATTGAATCTGGCATCCAAATCATAGGTTTAAATCTCAACACTGTCACTATCCATGTGATTTGTTTGGTGCATTGACCTCTCTTAGGCCTCCAATTCTTCATTGACTTTTTCCCCCCCAAAGGGTTGGATTGGATGAGGACCCTTTCTTAGTTCTCTGTGTTCCTATGATTGACTTCCTTGGCCAGCACCTAATTAGGGCTCTGGTTATCAGTGGAAGATGATAAACTCAAAGAATAAAATAAGGATGAAGAGAATGAAGTATAAGGGAGTGATCAAGGGGAAAGGAAAGGGAATAAGCAAGAACAAATCTTTATAGAGTACCTACTATGATCCGGGCACTGTGCCAAGTGCTTCACAAATATTATCTCATCTGATCCTCACAACAAGCCGTAGAGGGAGGCACTATTATTATTCCCCTTTAGCAGTTGAGGAAGCTGAGGCAAACAGGTTAAGTGTATGAGAGCAGATTTGAATCAGGTCTTCCTGACTCCAGGACCAACACTCTATCCACTGTAGCATCAGCTAACTCATTAATGTATGTATGCATGTGCATGTGTTGCATATATATGTATATATATATATATATATATGCATGCACACACACAGATATAAGCTCATGTATTGAAGGATGAATTCTTTTTTTTTTTTAAGCAATTGGGGTTAAGTAACTTAGGGGTTAAGTAAGCTCAAGGTTACACGGCCAGTCACTTTTGTGTGGGTGCTAAGTCAGAGACCGGAACAGATCCCGGGTCCTCCTGACTCCGGGGCCAGCACTCTTACTCACTGCGCCACCTAGCTGCCCCTTGAAGGATGAATTCTTGATGGGAGTTGCAAATGTGTTGTAAAAATTCTCCAAATCATCTAGGATTTAAGACCCTCTAGGAATCCTAGAGTTGGAAAGAACCATGAAAGATTAACTTCTTTCTTGCTTGCCTTTTACTTGAGAAGGTGAAAATCTAAAGCATCATAGACAGATAATTGCCAATTGTCTTCTTTCTTTGAAAGTGATTTTTTTTAATATCCTTGTTTTTATTGCAAAAATTTCTCCCAGTCTTTTTACTTCTCATTCTCCCAGAGATCCATCCCATATAACAGAATATATGTTTTTAAAGAAACAGGAGTTATACAACAGAATATTTAAAAGGAAAAATGAAGAAGTGAAAACAATAAATATTTGAAGTGTTCGACACCCACGGACCTCCCATCCTTGCAAAGAGAGGGGTGGGGCTGCATCCTCATATCTCTTTGTTAGGGTTAGGCTTGTTCTTTTTAATTTTGCAACATTCACTTTTAATTGTTTTGTGGTTGTTCTTTCCACATTACATAGTTGTAGTCAGTGGGTGTATAGTTTTCTTGGCTCTGCTTACTTTACTCTGCATCATTTCATGTAAGTCTTTCCATGATTCTTTGCAGTCATCACATTTATCATTTCTTACAGCATAGTAATATTCCATTACATTCACATATCACATCTTGTTTAGCCACTGTGAAGCCAATGAGATCTATTATGTTTCCAATTCTTTGCTACCACAAAAAAAAATACTGCTATAAATGTTTTGGCATCTATGGGTATTCTTATCAATTACTTTCTTGGGGAGTATCTAGTAGTGGAATATCTAGGTCATTTAAATAGATATCTTAGTCACTTTATTTTCATAATTTCAAATGGCTTTGCAAAGTGTTTGTACTGATTCTAGTTCCCCAACAATGCACTAGTATATTTCCCTCAATCTCTCCAACAATTACTATTCTCATCTTTTGTCACTTTTGCCAATTTGCTGGGTGTGAGGTGGGTTGTTTTATTTGTATTTCTTTTATCATTGGCTATTCGACACATTCTTTCATATTGCTGTTAATGGTTCATAATTCTTTTGAGAACTGTTTGTCCTTTGGCCACTTATCTACTCGGGAATGGCTCATCTATTCTCTTCTTAAAGCTATCCAAGGACAGAAATGACCAAGTCTCCTTTGCTGATGCATTCCATTGCAAAGCAGGTTCCTTTACCCACTTCTCCCCATTGTATCTCCCAGCCATATCACCTTGTCCCTGTCAAAGAACTTACCATCTGAAAAATGGAAAGTAACACTGAACAAGATGCCTATGGCATTGTGACATGCAGTAGGTATCCAGTAAGGATTTATTGGTTTGATTTGGGGGCAGCATACTGATTTTTAGACAAATTGCAACCTCAGGTTTTGGTTTTTGTGTTTTTAAAAACTTTGGTTCCAACAGGAATCAATAATCTGAGGTCATAACTTTGGTCTGTGACTGACTGCTTTAGCAGAGTGGTATGGTGAGCAGAGTGCTGAGCTTGAAGTACGAAGGCCCGGATTTGAGTCCTGGCTCAACCATACACTAACTGTGTGACCCTGCACAAATAACATAGTGGCTAGGCGGTGTAGTGGAGCAAGTGCAGGGCTTGGAGGTAGGAAGACTTGAATTCAAACTTGGCTCAGAGACTTACTAAGTGTGTGACCTTTGGCAAGGTAGCTAATCTCTGTTTGCCTCAGTTTCCTCAGCTCTAAAATTGGGATAATGATAGTCCCTATCTCTCACGATTGTTATTACAATCAAATGAGAGAATATCTGTATAGTGTTCAGCATAGTCTCTGGTACATAGTAGGCACTGTATAAATATTGACTATTTTTGTTATTACCATCAGCAACATTGTCCAAGCATCATAATTTTTCTTAGCTACAAAATGAGAATAATATATCACGGCATTGGGAAACTAAATGGGATTGTAGTTGGGAACTATGGGAAACTAGTTGGGAAATTAAAATGGGATTATAGAAGTAAAATACTTTGCAAATCATGAAGTCCCATATTGCAGTCCTCAGTGTTGCTGCCATCTTGCCTATAGAATCTCTGATACTTTCATTTTTTCTCTTTAGTTTACCCCTTAAATGCAACAAGATGAGGCAGTCAATGGATTTAGAATGGAAATGATCATGAAAAATGAACAACTGGGGGGACTGGAGCCAAGATGGTGGTGTAGAAGTAGGAAAACTCTGTATGCCGCCTCCATAACCACCTCAAATACCTATAAAAATGATTCTAAACAAACTTTAGGGGCTACAGAACCCATAAAGTGACAGAAAGAAACAAACCTTCCACTGAAGACAGCCTGGCAGGCTGACATGAAGGGTCCATCTCAGCATGCTGGGAGCTGAGCCCAGCCCCACATGAGTCTGAGGTTTTATCTTCAGGGCAGCCCAACCAGCCCCAGCTGGAGGGACTTGGGAAGAGTGGATCACCAGCAGCTGTGGCAGTTTCCAGACTTATCAACCCATAAATGACAAAGAGAAAGTGAGAGTTTAGTGTGGACTTTGTGGGAACAAGGGGTCTGGGAGTACTGTCCAGCCTCTGCCCCTGGAGGGAGAAGCTGCTGAGGCACAACAGCCACCACCATGTGGTTGCTTCAGAGCTCCTGGCCTGCAGATCATAGGGGGACCAAGCAACCAGTCTGAGGGGTAATCACTCTTGCTTTAACCTGCTTGGATCTGGATTGCTGTCTAGGGTGGAGGTCCTGGGGTGCATGAGCAGGTGCCAGAGCCAGTGGAGGCTTCTGAGAGGGCACCCAGCTAATAGCTCTGGCAGCTGAGAAAAACCCAGCAATTTGGGATTTCTACTGTGGCAAAAAGCTCAAAAGTCAGACAATTGAGTGGCAACATGAACAAGCAAAGGAAACAAAGCAAGCACAACAATCCAACTTTGGATTCCTTTTTTGGGGACAAAAAGGATCAAAGCATGGAACAGGAGGAAGACAACAAAGTCAGAACTCCTGTACCAAAAGCTTCCAAGAAAAATATGAATTGGTTAGAGGCCAAAGAGAAGCTTAAGAAGGATTTTGAAAATCAAGTAAGAGAAGTGGAGGAAAAATTGGGAAGAGAAATGAGAATGATTCAAGAAAATAATGAAAATAGATCCAGGAGAGATAATTTTAAAATTATTGGACTACCTGAAAGCCATGATCAAAGAAAGAACCTAGAAATCATCCTTCAAGAAATTCTCAAGGAAAACTGTCCTGATGTTTTAGACCCAGAGGGGGAAATAGAGGTTGAAAGAATCCACTGATCGCCTCCTGAAAAGGATCCCAAAAAGAAAACTCCTAGGAATATTATAGCCAGGTTCCAGAATCCCCAGATCAAGGAGAAAATACTACAAGCAGCCAGGAAGAAACAATTTCAATATTGTGGAAACACAATCAGAATAGCCCAGGACCTGGCAGCTTCTACACTGAGGGATCAAGGGCATGGAATATGATATTCCACAGGGCAAAAGAGCTGAGATTGAAGCCAAGGGTCACCTACCCAGCAAAGCTGAGTATCTTGTTTCGGGGGAAAATATGGTCATTCAGTGGAATAGAGGACTTTCAAGCATTCCTGAGGAAAAAACCAGAGTTGAATAGAAAATTTGACATTCAGACACAAGAAGCAAGAGATGCTTGAGAAGGTAATCAAGGAAAAGAAATCAGAAGGAACTTATCAAAGTTGAACTATTTACATTCCTACATGGAAAAGCAATAACTGTGTCTGATGAAACCTTTCTCGTTATGAAAATAATTGAAGAAGGGTATATGGACATATGAATACATATATGAATGTGTGTATATATGTTTACAGGTATACATGAATAGAGGGCACAGGTTGAATTTGGTGGGAAGGGATGATACTTAAGGGGTGAAGTTAAGAAGTAAGAGAGGAAAGTGATAAGAGGAGAAGGGGAGAGATAGGGTAGGATAAACTATCTCATGTAGAAGAGGCAAGGGGAAGTAGTTGCAGGGGAGGGGAAGAACAGGAAGGCAAAAAGGCAAAACCTTATTCTCTCTGAATTTGGCTCAAGGAGAGAATGACATACATCCTAAATGGGATATCTCACCCTGCAGGAGAGTAGGGGGAAGGGGGATGAGAGGGAGGATGATGGAGGGGTGGGCATTCTAGGGGATAGGGAGGTTGGAAGTACCCACTATCAAAGAGGGACAGGATCAAAGTAGGGAATGGACCAGGTTGGGGGCGGGATGGGTGGGAGGGAAATAAAAGCAATCTTTTATAATATATCTACTATGGTAATGTTTTGCATAGCTATACATGTACAACACATACTGAATTGCTTATCTTCCCAGAGGGAGTGGGTGACAAGGGAGGAAGTGAATGGATCTGAAATTCAAAGTCTTGAAATTAAATGTTTCAAATGTATATAAATACTATTATTAATACTATTTTGCATGTAATTGGGAGATAAGATGTTCAGGCATTGGGGCTCAGAGATTCACCTTGCCCAATGGCAAAGTCGAAGGGGGTATGGGAGAGAGCAGATTGGATGAAAGGATATCTAGTGGGACTGCTATTCTGGGGTGGTGGGTAGGGAAAAATGGGGAAAAATTGTAACTCAAAATCTGGTGGAAATGAATGATGTAAACCAGAAGTTAATAAAGCATTAAAAAAAAGATACTATTAAACAGATCCAAACAAATGAAAAAATAGAAGGCAATGTGAAATATCTTATTGGAAAAACTACTGACCTGGAAAATAGATTCAGGAGAGATAATTTAAAAATTATTGAACTACCTGAAAGCCATGATCAAAAAAAGAACCTAGAAATCATCCTTCAAGAAATTCTCAAGGAAAACTGCCCTGATGTTTTAAAACCAGAGGGCAAAATAGAGGTTGAAAGAATCCACTGATCACCTCTTGAAAAGGATCTTAAAAAGAAAACTCCTAGGAATATTATAGCCAGCTTCTGGAATTCCCAGATCAAGGAGAAAATATTACAAGCAGCCAGGGAGAAACAATTTTAATATTGTGGAAACACAATCAGGATAACACATGTTCTGGCAGCTTCTACACTGAGGGATTGAAGGGCTTGGAATATGATATTCCAGAGGTCAAAGGAGCTAGGATTAAAACCAAGAAATAGTTTTAATGAAAAAAAACAGAGTTGAATAGAAAATTTGAAATTCAGATACAAAAAGCAAGAGAATCATGACAAGGTAAAGAGGGAAAAGAAATCATAAGAAGCTTATCAAAGTTGAAATATTTACATTCCTACATGGAAAAACGATAATTGTAACTTATGAAACTTTTCTCAGTATGAGAATAGTTAAAGGGAATATAAATGTGTGTATGTATATACATATATATATATGTATACATGCATATATGTGTCTATATAGGAGGGTATATGGGTGTATGAATACATATGTGAGTGTGTATATATGTGTACAGGCATACATAGACAGAGGGCACAGGACCAGTTGAATAAGAAGGAATGATACTTAAAAGGTGAAATTGAGAGGTGAGAGAAGAATATAATGAGAGGAGATGGGGAGAGACAGAATGGGATAAATTATCTCATATAAAAGAGGCAAGGGAAAACTGTTACAATGGAGGGGAAGAACAGGAAGGCAAAAGGGAATGAGTCAACTTTACTCTCGTTGAATTTGGCTTAGGTAGGGAATGACATACACACTAAATTGGGTATCTTGACCTACAGGAGAGTAGGGGGGAAGGGGATGAGAGGGGGAATGATGGGAGGGAAGGTTGGGGTGGGGGAAGGAAGTTAGAAGCACACATATTTTTTTTTTTTTAAGCAATTGGGGTTAAGTAACTTACTGAAGGTTACATGGCCAGTTATTGTTTTTGTGTGGGTGTTAAGTATCTGAGGCCAGAACCAATCCCGGGCCTTCCTAACTCCGGGGCGGCACTCTTACTCACTGCACCACATGGCCTCCCCAAAGCACACACTTTTGAAAAGGGACAGGGTCAAAGTAGAGAATAGAACAAGTCGGAGTCGGGATAGCACAGAGTAATAGTCAGTCTTTCACAATATATCCGCTATAGAAATGTTTTGTGTAGCTACACATGTACAACCTATATTGAATTGCTTATTTTCCCAGTAAGGGTGGCTGATGAGGGAGGAAAGGAAAGGATCTGGAATTCAAAGTTTCAAAATCAAATGTTTAAAATAAATTATAATTGTTATTTTTCTACATGCAACTGGGAAATAAGATATATATGCATTGGGGTATGTAAATCCATCTTGCCCTACTGGAAAGTCAGAGGGGGAATGGTGGAGGATATAGGAGAGAACAGATTGGGGGAGGGGGTATACAGTGGGATCACTGTTTTGGGGTGGTGTGTAGGGGAAAGACAGAGAGAAAATTTGTAACTCAAAATCTTGTGTAAATGAATGATGTAAACTAAAAATAAACATAAAATTTAATTAAAAAATAAAGTATAGAGCTTAAAAAAGAAAAAAGAACAATTGTCCACCACATACTTCAATGTATTAGGATCTTGGGGCAGCTAGAATAGTTGTGAATAAAGCATCCCACATCTTCTCCAGCATTTAGCAGGGTATAGAGCATTGGCCATGGAGTCAGGAAGACCTGAGTTCAAATCTGACTTCAGATACTTGACAGACTTACTAGCTGTGTGACCTTGGGTAAGTCACTTAACCCCAGTTACCTTGCCTTCCCCCTTCCAATATATGTGTGTGCATGTATGTATATATGTGTATGTGTATATATGTGTATATATGTATATATATTTATGTATATCTACATATATATATCTCTATATCTACATATAGACCCCCAGAATCTCAGAATTAGGATACTTAGTGACTAGTTTCCCCAAACCATCTTCTGAACAAGAATTCCCCTACAACACCTGATCAGTGTTCAATTCAGTCTTTGCTTGTCCTTTTTGTAGCAACCCTTTCCACTTTCCTTAGGAAGTTTTTCCTTTCTGTTAAGCCTACATCTGCTTTTTTTTTTCAACTTCATATTATTACTCTTAATGGTACCCTCCAGGGCCATGAAGAAAAAGTCTAATCTTCTTCCATATGACAGCCTTTCACATACTAAAAGACAGCTAGCGTGGCCTCTAAATCTTTTCTTCTTCAGGCTAAACATTCTTAGTTCCTTCAGATTTTCCTCATATAGCATGATCATCAAACCCTTAGCCACACTATTTGTTCTCACTCAACCTTATCATTGTTATTCCTAAAATATAACTGAACACAATATTCTAGATGTAGAGGGCAAACTTCCCTAGGCAGTGTTTCTCTCTCATGCTGCCCAAAACTGCATTTTATTTAGACATCTGAGGCCATGGTGTTTTGATTTTGTTTTTGTTTTTAATGTCTCTAGGTTTTTGTTTTGTTTTGTTAGTTTTTTTAGATTTTTCTTTTGGTCTCCCAACAAATTTTTGAGTACTTCTATTTCTATGTTTCATATATTGTAGCTATTTCTTCATAATATCAGCCTTGGAAAAGCAGTTTTCTCTCTTCCCTATTCATTTTTAGTTCCTAGCCCTTTTGATTAGACTTATAAAACTCTAATAAAAGTCTCACTATACTGTTTTGAGGTATACTCCATTCCTGGCCAGGTTCCTTTCTTTCTTATTTTAAAGATTTGGTTCTGAAATCCAAATTCTTTTCTCAGATACCATCTTCTTAACTAAACTGATCATTCACCAAATCTTTTATTATCTTCTGTCTTCAATGAATCCATGATTTCATTGACATGGATACTCCTCACAAACAGTGCACACCACATCTACATAGACCTCATTGTATGCAGTTCTTATTTATGTCCTTATATAAATCCTTCAGAAAGAGTTCATTTAATGTACGTGGCCCCTTCTAGTTCTATTGACATTGTGCTGGTTCCCACACAGGGTAGAGGTTGACCATATGTTGGTCCTCACAAGTATCACCAAGAAAATATTTATATTAAAAAGAAGGGATTTTGTTGACTATAGAAATGAAGGGTTTTTGAAAGCCCTGCAAAATCTTCAAAATGCAAACCAGCCCATTCTTCCATTTCTTCAATTTTGCACCTAGTCCATAGTCTGTCTGCACTGTCTGTCCCAGATATGTGAACTGATTGACAATCATTTACGGATATTACAGTACAAAAAATGGGGATTTTTCATTGACTTCTTTTTTTCTGGATGGAGAGTAAGGCCTAATTTCTCTGTGTGACTGTGGATCTCATTTAGGAAATTTTATAATGTTTTGCAGCTTGGTAAATAATGTTTCCTATAATCAAGAATGTCTTAGAGGATTCCCCTATTTATAGGGAATCCCTTTCTACTCGGCCCCAGCACTGGGCATCTCCTGTGACAGCAGCAAGCATCATTGACAAACATATATATCTTACAATTTTATGTTTCCCTTGATATTAATAATCAGAGAATCATTGAACAGAGTTATAATCCAACAATAGCTATCATTCCTTCAACCATATTGCTCACCTATAATGACAGTAGATCTTAAATTCTCAAAAATCCACCAAAGAAATAATTAAAACAACAATCACAAGCACAATTGTCTTGTCCACTGGAAACAAACAACTTCAAGAAGCCTTCTCTTTTCAAGTTAATCATAAGGGTGACATTTGGTGGCTTAAACCAGGACCTTTCCAATTCTTGCATTATGACTATTTATGTATATGCCTTATACCTCCTATTAGAGCTTCTCCCCTTAGGTAAGAGACTGGGGTGTTTTTTGATCTTTGTAGCCCCAGCAGCCAGCACTTTATACTTGCTTAATAAATATTTTTGGAATTGAAATTAATCCATGTGCAGCACATTACTTAATCAGTTAATCCATAATCATCCTCCCCTCCCCTTCCCTCCCCTTCTCTCCTCTCCTCTCCTCTCCTCTCCTTTCCTCTCCTCTCTTCTTCTCTCCTCTCCTCACCTTTCCTCTCCTCTTTCTTTCCAACTCTTTTTCTTTCTCTCTTGCCTGTGTGTCTGTTTCTCCCTCCTATATACATAAACACATTTGTATTCACACACCACACACACACACACACACACACACACACACATACACACACACACAGAGGAAATGAGAAATGAGAAATTCCCTCCTTTCTAAAGAATAAAAACCAGTCCAGGGACACCAGGGAACCAGGAGGCCAGGGGAAGTCTCTTTGAATGTTTTGAACCAGAGAATTGCAGAGGCGTGCATGCAGTCACTTTTCAGGTGTACTTCCTGCCCAGCTCCTCCCTCAGTAAGCTTCAAAAACTGTGGTTTTTATAATTAGCAACTGGAAGATTAGATGGTCAAAACCTAGCTGAGTAATTTGTACACTGATTAAGTTTGACTGTCTAATTGTCCTCACTTAATTAAGGCAGTATGGAGAATATCTCAATGTTGTCTGCTGTGGGGCCAGTTGACAAGATGTGTTATGGTGTTACTCATAAAACTGACATGTACAGTAGAAGAAGTATTTTAAACTTTTCCTAAGGGATGAAAGCCTTTGATTTTTGCTTTATTTTCCCTCTCTTCTTCCCTCCCCAGTATCCCTCCTGTCACAAGAATTGCCTTAGGCAACATTGTTAAGTAAGTAAAGGTTGTCTTTTGGTGAATCGTCCCTTTCTACTTTTTCTTGATATTCAGGGTCCTTATGTTTTCCTTAGAGCCCCAGGCCTTCCTTCTCTCAGCAGTTCCTCACATTCTAGACTTTTCCAGGAATCTTCTATACAAATATACACACTGTTACTTTTTTTTACTCCCCTTAGGGTCTTGGCTTCCTCTTTATTTCTATTCCCTGTCCTTCCTCATCAAGCTTAAAGTAGTAAACAGACGATGGAGTCTAGTGCTAATATTGGGGGTATATGGTAGGATTAGTCATTAGCACCATCATCCTACTTCCTTTTTTCCTCCAGCACCATGCTGTAGCTAATGATATGAATTGGAAATTAAGCACATTTTTCCTTCAGGGAGACCATCCCCCATTACACCTCTTTCTTCTCCTTACTTTGAGTTATCAGACCAGTCTTCAATCCTGTTGATTCTACTTCAGGACTGTTTCTTTTATTTATTCTAGAGTCTTTTTTTTTCTGATTGTTGCTATGCTAGCACAGGTCTTTCTTACTCTCTTCCTGGAATGTTCCAGTAGACTTCTAATGGTTTTCCAGCCTCTTTTACCAAAATCTTCCAAACCATCCTTCACCCTGTTGCCATACTTCTTCCTTATGCAGAGACCTTGTTATGTGACTTTCTGTCTTATGATCATGTCATTCCACTTAAAGTTTTTCAATGTCTCCCCATTGTCTACTAAGTAGAGTTCAAATTCCTTTTTTTGGCATTCAAGGCTCTCCACAATCTGATGCCACCCTTATCTTTTTTTTTTCATTAGCAGCTTTCACCATTTATTATTATTTAATTATTTATTATTCAACCATGTTGATTTAATATAGCCACTGGGGCTTGCCCATGGGCTTGCCATTAATATACAATGTCCTCACGTTTTGCCAGGTTTTCTTCAGCAGAGAAACCTGGAAATTGACGGCCAAATTGATGTTATAGAAAAGCCTGTCTGTCATCTTCACATAGCCAACAGCCACTGCCAGACACAGCACCTTCTTCATCTGCAACTTGATAGTAGATTTAACCTCATCAACCTTTGCCGCCATATTCTCATTGTGGGTGAGCAGAGATGGAAACTTGGTGGCTTTGTTCAGACCAGGGCCCAGGATTTGAGGGATTTGCTTGATTAAGGACTTGAAGGCCAAAAAAAATCATACTTTTTTAGCCAGTTTCTTGACCAATTTCTTGTTCCTATCAACTTCTTCAGGTCCTTGATGTTCATGTGGGGGATTTCTACAGCCTTGGCTTCATCGAAATGCTGTTGGTCTCCCAGTACACACACAGAAAATTTAGGTTGGGGTGTGGATCTGAGCCTGATGGTGCCAGAGAAACAGTTGTCCTTTTGGGGATCGTAGTTCTTCAGATTGATCTGCAGCTTCACAAGAGACTTTGCTGCTCATGGATGCTCACTGGTCACAAGCCGGGAAAAAGCTGCCACCCTTATCTTATCCTAGATACTATAAGTTTCATCTAAATTGGATTGCTTGCTATCTTCTGGACAAACCCTACACTTTCTGGCCTCTGTGTTTTTGCTCATTCTGTTCCTTTGATTGAAATGTTCTCTCTTTATTTACCTTTCCCCCTGGTTCCTCTTCCCTATCTTTTGAATTCCTATCTATCTTTTAAAGCCCAACTCAAAAGATGCTTCCTCTGAGAAGTCTTCCTAAGTGGATAGTTTCAGATATGTGGAAAAAACATCAATTGAACTGAATTACACGTCTTCTATATACTATATACTTTATTTGGTTTGAGACTGGATCTCCCTCTCTTGTTCCGGTTGGAAGCATAGCAGCTACTCACAGGCCAATGCCAGCATCAAGTTGATCTATTGTTTCTGACCATTAATGGTTTGCCCCTTCTTGGGCAGCCTACTGGCCCTTTTCCCAACTGCTCTTAGGGACTTATTCATGTTGGCACAGAACTTAGCATGGGCACCTACTTGGCTTCAACCCTGATTCACCTCTGAACACCCAAATTCCAGGGATCCAACCTGAGCAGGGATTACAGATGTGTACCACCACACCCCTGGCCATGTGTATCTATCTGTGTAATTATCATACTCCTTTCCTCTCAGACCCTGAGCTACATAAAGCCAAAGACCATGTGTTATTTATTTTTTTTTAATTTAGTTTAGTTAATCTATTAATTTACTTTTAGTTTACAACATTCAGTTCCACATGCTTTTTATTTCCAAATTTTCTCCCTCTTCCTCTCCTTTCCCCTCCTCACCCCCCACCCATGGTGGCATGCAATCCAATATAGTTTCTACAAATACCTTCACATTAAACATTAGTGAAGTTGTAAAGAAGGATTATAGCAAAGGGAATGAATGAGAAAGAAGGAACAAAATAAAACAAAAAATAGAGAGAGAACAAATAGTTTGCTTCAATCTGCATTCAGATTCTGTAAATCTTTTTCTGGATGCGGATAGCCTTTTCTATCATGAGTCCTTTGGAGTTGTCTTATAACCTTGCATTACTGAGATGAGCCCAGTCTATCAAAGTCAATCATCACAGATATGATGTGTATATGATTGTGTACAATGTTCTCCTGGTTCTGCTCCTCTCACTCAGTATCAGTTTATATAAGTCTCTTCAGGTTATTATGAAATCCATCTGCTCCTCGTTTCTTATAGCACAATAGTATTCCCTTACATTCATATGCCAGAACTTGTTTAGCCATTTTCCAGTTGATAGGTATTCCCTTGATTTCCAATTCTTTGCCACCACATAAAAAGAGCTGCTATAAATATATATATTTTTACATACGGATCCTTTTCCCACTTGTGTGATCTCTTTGGGATACAGTCCTAGAAATGCTATTGCTGGGTCAAAGGGTACGCACATTTTTTATAGCCCTTTGGGCATAGTTCCAAATTGCTCTCCAGAATGGTTGGATGAGTTCACAACTCTGCCAAAATGCATTAATGTTCCAGTTTTCCCACATCTTCTCTAGTATCTATCATTTTCCTGTCTTGTCATGTTACCCAATCTGATTGGTGAGATGTGGTACCTCAGAGTTGTTTTGATTTATATTTCTCTAATCAATAGTGATTCAGACCATTTTTTCATATGATTATAGATATATTTAATTTCTTCCTCTGAAAACTGCCTGTTCATATCCTTTGACCATTTATCAATTGGGGAATGACTTGTATTCTTATATCTTTGACTCAGTTCTCTATATATTTTAGAAATAAGGTCTTTATCAGAGCCATGGGTTGTAAAAATTCTTTCCCAATTTTCTGTTTCCCTCCTAATCTTGGTTACATTGGCTTTGTTTGTACAAAAACTTTTCAACTTAATGTAATAAAAACTATCCATTTTGCATTTCTCAATGCTCTCTGTCGCTTGTTTGGTCATAAATTCTTTCCTTCTCCATATATCTGACAGGTAAATTATTCCTTGCTCTCCCATATTGCTTACAGTATCAGCCTTTATATTTAGATTGTGAACCCATTTAGACTTTATTTTGGTGTATTGTATAAGATATTGGTCTATAACCAGTTCCTACCATATTATTTTCCAGCTTTTCCAGCAGTTTTTGTCAAATAGTGACTTCTTATCCCAGAAGCTAGAGTCTTTGGGTTTATAAAACAGTAGATTATTATAGTAATTGACTACTGTGCCTTGTGTACCTAATCTATTCCATTGATCCACCACTCTATTCCTCAGCCAGTACCAAGTAGTTTTGATGAATGCTGCTTTATAATACAGTTTAAAATCTGGTATGGGTAGGCCACCTTCCCTAGCATTTCTTTTCATTAATTTGTTAATATTCTGGACCTTTTGTTCTTCCAGATGAATTTTGTTACTATTTTTTCTAGCTCTATGTGTTATTTAAACATTGACTATACTCAGATGTTTAGTGAATAACATGTTCTGTATATTTTATTGTGGCTCAGTCATGTCTGATTTTTTGTGATCGCATGGACCATACTGTGTATGGGATTTTCTTGACAAAGATACTGGTGTGGGTTGCCATTTCCTTCTCCAGTGGATTAAGGCAAACAAAAGTTAATTGACTTGCCCAGGATCACAAGACCAGGTCTGAACTCAGGTCTTCCTGACTCCATGGCCCAGAGCTCTACTCACTGAGCCATCTAGTAAGGTTTTAATAAATGTTGAACCCAATTGAACTTAAGTTGAGCTCATGTGAGGTGATTTATTTCCTCTAAATTCCTGTAATTTAAGTAAGCAACTCCAGGTGGATAGTGGCTCTTCTGGGTGGTGGGCACAGGGTAGGAACAGAAAGGATTCCTACAGACATGGATAAGGGAAAGAATTTAGCATGCTTTCCAAGCACATTCTAAGTCACTGGCTCCTGATTTTGGTTCCCTCTTAATCTTCAAGGAGTCAGAGGAGAAGTTATTTATCTTTGGATCATCTAGCCTTCCTGACCACTTCAGTGTATTGCTTCTTTTTCCTATTTTTCTAAGAGTGTGATGATGACACATATTTTCATTTGTTGTTCATATGCCCTAAAGCTTCTCAGAGAAATAATTTTCCTACAACCATACAGCTTTCAAAGTACTTTTACATCAGTGATCTCTTTGTCACAAGGTAAGCTTGAAGGCCAAAACTATCTCCTTTTGTCTTTTGTGTCCCTTTCACTTAGTACAATTCCTGGCCCAAAGGTATAGAGAACTCACAGGAATAGAAACTTCCTGAGGGGGTATATTAACTTGGATGGGAAAAAAATATCCTTTTATTTTCACTATAATTGTTTTCTTTTGTGATCCTATTTATTTTATCTTATGCATTTAGAACCATTGTTCTGGGAAGGGTCCAGAGATTTCACTAACTTGCAGAGAGCTGTCCAGAGGATTCAGATTTATCCAGGGTCACACCAACCACTATGTGGCAGGGGCAGGACTCTTAGCTTCAAGGCCAACTCTCTGCCAATTAGGTAGAGATTGTACCTCTTGTCACAATTTGTTAAGTCAAAGTACTTAGAGAACAGTGCCTGACCCTGGAGCATGCTTAGTAAATGCCTATTTGATTGAGGTATAAGGTGCTATGATCCAGAAAACCCCTTTATGATGAGTTGGAAGGTTATCTCCTTGAGGCCCACAGGACACAAAATCAACTTGAGATTATCTCAAAGGGCAGCATTTGGCCAGAGAAAGTCTTACTCCATCCAGCTCAAATGACACCCAGTGTAGTTTAGGGATGAAAGTGCTAGACTTGAAGGTGAGATTTGAATACAGATCTCCAAACATTCCACTGCTAACTCTGTGACTATGAGGTGCCATTCAGCATTTTAGAATATCAGTTCTTTATTTGTGAAGAGAATAATCATACTCCTTAGCTCCCAAAGTTGTTATAAGCATCAAATTAAGTGATATGAAGGGCTTTACAAGTCTTAAAGTTCCAGATAAATGGCAATTATTATAATATTTACTGTTGATCCCCTTATCCTCTTAAGGGAGAGTCTTAGAATCATCAGGAATGCCAATATTTGCATCATAATGGGGAAAGATGGCATATAGCTTAGGTTGGCCCAGGGCAGATAGAAGTCAGGAAAATGGGTGTCACATTGGCATAATCTCCAGATGAATTGACAGGGATTGATGGTGCATTATTTTGAAGAAATCCTCCATAATTTCCAGCATATTTTTTCTTCTCGACTAATGAAATCTTCTTAGGTTTCAAAATAAAATGTAGATTTTAGCTTGGAGATATCTGGCAATATCTGTGGATTTCTTCTTGTTGGGTCATTTCAGTTGTGTCCAACTCTTCATGATCCCATTTTGGGATTTTCTTGGCAAAGATACTGCAGTGGTTTGCCATTTCCTTCTTTAGCTCATTTTATAAATATGAAACTGAGGCAAACAGAGTTAAAGTGACCTGCCCAGGGTCACACAGCTAGTAAGTATGAACTGATTTGAACTGATGAAGATGAATCTTCCTGATTCTAAGCCTAGTGTTCTATTTATCCCACCATCTAGCTGCCCTGTGAATTTCTTGGTGGGAGTTATTCTGACTTGCTTAGGGGAAACTGCCTCACTGATTCTAGGCAAATTAACTGTAGTGATTGGTTTTCCCATTGTTTCAGGCACTTTTCCTGTATGTCAGAAGAATGTACACATAGTAATAGCCTCAAGAAGCAACACAATAAAGTTTTTACAGATAATCAGATCTTCAGGAGATTCAGCTGAGACCAAAGTTCTCCCAGATTGCTAGTTTGTAGCCTCTGTCTGCCTGGCAGCTAAGAGTGGGGGGCTAGGTTTGGCTGAAAGCCATGATGCTGTTTTTATTACTAATCCTTTTCTCAGAGGCCTGGAATTTCAGTTGCTTCATAATTAGGATGATAGGATCACATAATTTATGGTTGGAAGTTACCTTAAACATTATCTAGTCGAAACCCCCTCCTTTTACAGATTAGGAAATTGACTCAGAATGTAAAGAGTTTTGTACAAAACTCAGGTAATAAGTAGCAGAGGCGGGATTTGACTGTACACACAAACCCATTGGAAAAGACCCTGATATTGGGAAAGGTTAAAGGCAAAAGGAGAAGAGGATGAGATGGATAGATGGTGTCATGGAGGGCAATGCACATGAACTTGGACAGCCTTTGGGAGACAGTGGAAGACAGAAGGGCCATGGAGTCACAAATAATTGAATATGACTGAACAAATGAACAGTGAAGTCAGTAATACTGTGACTTTCAAGGAAACATAGTAGTAAAATAGCAGAAAGAGATCTGGATTTGAGAGTCACAAAGACCTCAATTTATGTCTTTACCACTTACCTTGGACAAGTCATTTTTTCCTCTCTCAAACAATTTCTTCATGTAGAAAATGGAAATAATAATATGTGCACATTATCTTATAAAGCATAAGAAGGACTTATTAAATCTTTGTTGAATTGAGCTGAAATGAGATAATTTATTTAAAGTGTTTTATAGCCATAAAGCAATAAAATAAGCTGTTTTGGGGTTTGTTTGGGTTTTTTTTGCTTTTTTTGGAGGGCAGTTGGGGTTAAGTAACTTGCACAAGGTCACACGGCTAGGTTTTTGTTTGCGTGTGTTAAGTGTCTGAGGCTGGATCCGAACTCAGGTCCTTCTGACTCCAGGGCCGGCACTCTACTCACTGTGCCACCTAGCCGCACCATAAGCTGTGTTCAATGACATTCATTCAATAACATTTTTAAAAGCACTCATTATGTACCAACCATTATACTAAGGATAGGGTATATAAGAAAAGGCAAAATAAAATCATTCCTGCCCTCAAGAAGCGGTGGAAGGGAGGGAGGGGGTACTATATGGACATAGAAAATTAAATGCAAAATATATACAAAGTAGTTTCTCAGGGTAGGGAGAGGGCTCAGGTCTAATAAATTATTTTACATTCCTGAGCATATCTCAGAACTAGAGCTGCAAAGTCCAAAATGTGATCATCTTTATTATTCTCCTTTGAAGAGGGATAGCCCTAGGCAAAATTTCATAGAATTCCAGAGTTACAAAGGTCTTAGAGGTCATTTCCTGGACCTATGCAAAATTTTGAAGCAAATAAAGTTTTCCTTTGGCTACCATCCTCCATTCCTTTCTAAGCATCCCCTTTCCTGTATCCCAGGGATTCAGTATCTTCATGCTACCCAAAATGCCTGCTCCCCTGCTACATTCCCCACCCCATGGAGCCTCATCCAAGCCCATTTCCCTAGTGTTTTAAAATTATGATTTTTCATAAAAACATTATCTTAGTGAGGCTAAGCTCAACTGGTTATTAGGAAGAAAGTCATCTATTGTTGCTTTCTTGTGATTCCTAATATCCTTCCTGAGATCATTATGTAAGAAAAAGAGATAAATTAGTTCATATTTTCAAGAAATTATCATATACATGTTTTATCTCCCTTTCTGGACTATCAGCTCCATGAGGGAAGGCATCATATCTATTTATCATTGCCATACTAGGCACTGACTCAAATAATGTTTGATCAGTAAAGATGGGCTTTTCTTTCCTCATCTTACCAGAATAGGCTATAACCCATTATAGATACTAAGTGTTCTGGGCTGTAAGTGGGTGCTATTTGTGGAATGACTTGAGATAGGACGGAAGCATTTGAGTCCAAATTCCATTTAACCATAGTATATATACCTACTTAAAGCCCTAGCATCTTAGGACATGGCAGTCAGAAGCTTTGTGCTCTATTCAAGACCCATTGAGTATGGTATTATACCCTTACATAAGGATAGCATGATAAAGGAGAAGGAAAACTGGGTTTGGAATCAAAGGACCTGGGTTTAAAATCTGGTTCTTCTACTTTCTACCTATATGACTTGAAGTGGGTCAACTTACCACTCTGAGGGTCAGTTTCCTCTTTGATAAAATAAGAAAGTGGCTCAACTGCTTTACTCTGCCCTTGTCAAATCACATCTAGAATATTGTGTTCACTTCTGGGGGCCACATTTTAGGAAGGACTCTCTCTTACTTGAGATTTTCAAATAAAGACTGAATTACTTGCTGGTGTGGTGCAGAGGAGATTTTTATTCAAACAAGATTAGAATTGATGTTTCTTTCAAGCCATAAGAATCTGTAATTTTAGTCCCAAATTGTGGAAGAACATAAGAATGACTTGAGCCCAATAGTAAAAATATTCTGAGTTCGAGTGGAACAAAAGTCTTATTACCCCTCTTGTTTTTTGGCTACTCTCTTCCTGTGCTCTAAGACTATAGTCCCCTGGGGCAACTAGCCCTGCTTTTTCTTCTTCCTCAAGGAGCCAAGATTCCTATAGAGAGAAGAAACTAATAATGCTATTTATTGCAGTGTTTGCTATAACGAAAAGGAGTCAGGCCACTGGATACCCTACTCCACCTGGCACCAACCCCAGTTAAAATCATGTATGGGGAGAGTTCAGTATCACTAGGTTCCTATCTTGGGAATGATTTTGGAGACCAATGGCTACTAGAGAGCCAAGGATAGCTATGACTTTAGGTTTGTCATGAAGGACCTAATCTAGTAAGGGTAAATCTGAGATGGGTCCTGGTTTAATCTAAGAACTTGTCACTTTGGACAAGTCACTGTCCCCAGGACGACTCCTCTGTCTAAAAATTCCTGAAATCTGTAGTGGTTTCCAAACTTTTGGGGGCATGCATTCCTATTATCTATCTATTTATTTATAAATTATGAACATGTAATATCTAAAAGTAATTATCTGTTATAATTCTACAAAAATAGAAATTGACAAGATGAAGGTAAAGATGAAATTATAATTGATCCTGCTTATTAGGGAGGCTTTGGAATTTACTGAGGCTCAGGGGAATGACGTGGTCAGACCTTACTTTGGGGAAATCACCTTAGCAGAGATGTAGAGGATGGATTGTATTGGCAATTCTGCCTAGCAGTGCCTCTTGTTATGGGTGGATCAGTTTATTACCTCTTTGAGGGCCCACAACTAGGGCAGTGATACTTATGGGCAGAGGTAGTAAAGGAAAGAGCAAGAGAGGATTATTGTTGGAAGTGATATGGTTATTGAAGAAAGCCCATATTTGTCTGAAGGGTTTGGGTAGGGGTGATATGTGATTCATCTTTCCACCATTTTATTGATTGGCCACATTTCCTTTGGGTCCATCCATTTGGAGTCATTCTCCCAGGAAGCCCTAGCCTCTACTTTGAAGACCACTAATCTAGGGGATTCTGTCTAGTACTTGGTATTGTGAGTCACCGACATCTAGCAGCTGACATGCCCATCAGTTCTGTCTAGTGAGGGAGAAAATCAAAGAAGTAAATAAAGAACCCTCTCTCCCTTGCCATCTCTTTTTTTGTTTTTCGTTTGGTTGGTTTGGGTTTGGCTGTTTTTTGCTTTTTGCTATCAACATGGTGTCATGAATAGTACAGTGGAAAAAGTACCAGATTATAAACCAGATGACCTGGGTTGGGTTCAAATCCTGCCTCTTTCACTTATTACGTTGGAGAAGGTCCATAATTTCTTTGGCCCAAAGTCTCTTCATCTGTAAAATAGGAGGTCAAGCCAAGGGAGACTTAAATGTCCTTATATCTTAATCTATGGTTTACATTTGCCAGGAAGAAATGTGGGGTCCTTCAGATTTTAGTGATGCAATCCTATAATGGCTACCTATTAAGATTGTTGCTGATTGGTCAACATGGTACCATAATAAGCAGGCCATGACCATGAGTTTGTTTCCCACATGAGCCACTTGAGATAGTCTTGCTTAGTTCTATGGCCATTCTCAGCCAGCCATCTGGTAAATATGATCCAAAGGTGAGTGAGTTAGCATTCTTGAAAGAATAGTTTAATGTAATGCCATACTTAGTGTCATTAATGAGCTTCCCCTTCATATAGATGACCAGATCTTCTTCTTAGACCATCCATTCATTTATTCAACATTTACTAAGGTTGATGTTCAAGGCATCATCCTGGACATGGGCCAGGTCCTCTGGTAAATGAACCTTGCTTTTTGATACGTCCACATGGTGCCTTTCCTTCATTTAAAAAGCCATATATGGAATTATAAACCTGTTACATTGGTATTATAAAGTTTAAAACAGAGAATGTAGGGTTGGAAAAACAAGGAATGGGAATAACTACCAAAAAATAGAGGATCAGGAGAAGGAAGGAAATGAACTATCAGATGACCATTTCCACTATCAGTAGTTAGCCAGAAAAGCCAGTTTCAAACTGGGCTAACCCCAAACAGCTAGTAAAATATTTTTCTAGGAAGGGAGTTAACATATAAGAAAATTAAAAAAGAATGCACTTTATTATCAAGGACATCCCTCTTAAATATTGTAGCTTTTTTGTTTGAATAATGTTATAGGATAATAATTTCTCTCTTTAATAACTGTTATTTATAGATGCTTATAAATAAATTGGACAAATCTTTAGAGTTTTTGTTCCAGTGATACAAGATGCATCAGATCTATTATACAAATAGCTCAAGAATTTAGATGCTTAGGGCCAGATTGGATCTTAAGAGGGCAAAGGATCATAGATGGAGAGCTAAAAGGGACCTTTGTCCAGTCCCAACATTTTCCTGGTGAGGAAAGTAAACCCCAAACATATGAATCGACTTGTCCAAGGTCACACAGGGTACAAGCTGTGATTTGAACTCAGAGCCTCTTGCTTCAAACACAACATTCTCTTTGCTATACTGGGCCTTCCCCTACTACTAAGAAGGACCAAGCATTTGTGGTGAAATAACTTTATATTTCTGTTTTAAAATCCAGTAATGTTTTCTTTAGCTATATTTTAAGAGGTACATTCTAACAAAGGCTGGGTTTTCAATGACTTCAATCCCTTTTCACAGATAGCAGTCTATGTCAGAGACCAGATTGTGAAAATTGCCATGTATTTGCAGCTGTTACTAACGAATCCTGACATAAGTAGATCAAGCTACTGTCGAGCTGGGTGGCAGCCAAGGAGAGTGGGACCATTTCTCTAACTTATTGATAAAAACTGAAGATTAGTAAGAGAGGTACCTTAACTGGATTTGAGTGTTTATATTTCTTTAAGCTTAAATCAGAGGTTCTTAACCTGAGGTCTCTGAGTTAAAAAAATATTTAATAACTCTATTTTGATATAACGGATTTCTTTTGTAATACTATGTATTTTATTATTTAAAAACATTATTTTGAGAAGAAGTCAATAGGCTGCCAAAGGGTGGAAGTTTACATGATAAAGAAAAAGTTAAGAACTCCTATTCTAAATTAGGTATATCTTTAAAAAATATTTATTACTGGGGTAACTAGGTGGTGCAGTGAATAGAGCATCAGCCCTGGAGTCAGTAGGAGTTCAAATCCAGCTTCAGACACTTGACACTAAACTAGCTGTGAGACCTTGGGCAAATCACTTAACCCCAAGTACCTTGCCTTTCCCCCTCCAAAAAAAATTTAACAAATTATTTACTAATTATTTGTTGTTTTTTGTTTTAACAAAAAGTTTGGTTTGCTATCTAACATAATTGATCAGAAGAGAATGTTCTATTATTTTTTTCCCAATGAAGTAGGTGTATGGAATCACTTTACCTCTTTATCAGCTCGGGTACCACCTTGTACTGGTGGCAGCTTACCTGAATTATAGGCATAGTACCTGGGAAGAAACAATAGTTCTGGAGAATTAAGTCTTGCAAATGCAAGTGATGATAACTGCCACACTGACCTAGCCAGATAAGAAAATGTTCTGCTGTGAAATGCCCCTGGATAAGGAGATTACAGAGTCTCCTGAGAATGTCACTAGTATGTTATAATTGTCCCTGGCAAGCAATGGTTCTCTGACCTAAGTCCCTCATACTTTACATGGAACCCACGTCTTCTCGTTCAGTCCTTTTAAAAAGTTTATTTGGTTTCACAATCTAGAACCCATGCCGTTCATCTGGTGACTTATTTCTTCTGGTTTAGTTTATAGGAGTCAGGAGAAAAGGTCCAGACAGTCATCAAGCTAGTAAAGGTCCACCTCTGTAAAGAATGAAGGCCTCTGGGCCTGAAAAAATATATTCCTCTACTCTAGAAATTCTCCTCTAGGGGAGATCTAATGGGTCAATAATTACTTGCTTCCTGATTCATTCCAGTCTTGCTGATTCCACCACACTATGTCTATACAAAGAATAGGCAATGGGATTTTTGATGTGATTCTCTCGCTTGTGTTAGGTTTCTATCCTGTTACTATCCCAAAATCCCTCTTGATCCCTATTTCATCTAGAGGCACCTACTTACAGGCTCTGATTTGCAGGTTCTAGGCATCCCATAAGCTAACATGGCTTCCTGCCTTAGCAGGAAATATTCATGAAGCTTTCTGGTTAGGTCAAATCTCAGCCACTTATTACTGTTTCCCTGATGCTGACAGGTACATTTGCTCCCTAGACTCCATACTCACCTCTACTTTGTCATACCCATCAATTTTCATTTATTTTCTAGTTCCTGACTATTTTCTCAGACTTTTGGCCAGTCTTCCTTTAATGTTCAGTACTTGTGTTCTTTTTTAAAATTATTTATATTGATATTTAATGTTAGATTTCTCTCTCTCTTTTTTTTTTTTTTTTGGCTTTTTGGAGGTGGAGGGGGTGGGGAGGTAGGGCAATTGGGGTTAAGTGACTTGCCCAAAGTCACATGGCTAGTTTTATGTTAAGTATCTGAGGTTGGATTTTTGAATTCAGATCTTCCTGACTCTAGGCTCTATTCACTGTGCCACCTAGCCGCCCCTACTTGTGTTCTTTTGATGAATGTCTGATTACTTAGTTTCTATCCCCTAAACTGCTCCCCTAGGTTGATATCTCCCTTTAGGTACCTAGGTGGCTCAGTGGATGGAATACTGAACCTAGAGTCAGGGAGACCTGATTTCAAATCTGGCCTCAGACACTTAGTAGTTATTTCACTTAACCTCTGTTTGCCTCAGTTTCTTCAACTGTAAAAAGGGGGTAATGATAGCCCTTACCTTGCAGATTTGTGGTGAGAATCAAATGAGATAAATTTGTAAAAGTGCTTAATAAAATGCCTCATACAGTAGATACAATCTCTCTGCTTATTCTCTTCCCTTTCCCTAGCTCCCAGTTCCTGGTACAATTTCTTAGAGAATATCTTTATAGATACATGACAAGAAGTGTCTTATTTGTAAATCAGCTTATTTCTTACATATCTTCCAAATTTTAGACATACTGTGAAAAGCATCTGTAATCACTTTTAAAGTAGCTGAGGCAAAGAAAAAAAAGAAGGATGTATTATCAGTAAACCAGAGGGGGTAGCCCTTGCAAGGGTTCAGAATTAATCTTCTTCAACCCAGAGGAGGAAAGTCTGTGCTCAATATCCTCCATGTGTAATTTTGAGCATGAATACATAATTGTGCAATCGATTCATTGTGCCCAAAGTGTTGTTCCTGAATACTTTTTTATGGGACTATCTATTTTTAGTGTCACTGGGCCAAACTGGAGGAGAAAAAAAGAACCTCATTTGATTGGGAGGAGTAGGGTGTCAATTGCTCAATAGGTCCATGATTGGACCAAAAGGTCCCTCTCTATTCTAATGAGCTCTAAGTCTTGCTTTTCAGAGCCTTTAACCCCATGCTATGAGGAGGAGCACATAGCCTCCAGAAATGAAGCTCAGGTGCCCAGGGAGCTGTCAAGTAAAGAAGCTGACCCCACAAACAAGGGCAGTGTTAGGGATAGTTATACTGGCAGCTGAAGGAATGATTGTTTTCAAGCCCAACAGCACAGAAAGGCCAGCTTAGAGGATGAAAGACAGCTTCCAGGACTCATTGAATCAGATTTAGAGTTAGAGAATCCTCAAAATCATTTAAAAAGAGGGAAAGATAGGAATGAAGAGTGATGGCATAAATATAGCCTGAAGGTAGCAGAGTAAAACATTCTGAGAAGAGCAGAGAAAAAAGTGTTATTCCCATCTGGGGAATCAACTTGTAAAGACAGGACTTATACCCAGGTCAGAGTTGGGATATGGAGAAGAGCTTGCCTGGGAATTCCATTGAAAAGCAAAGGAATGGGGGGAGGGATGACATTGACCCAGGCTATGGGGATCCGCTGGAGATAGAAGTCCTTAAAAAGTTGCCATTAAACTCTGGGACATCCTCTGTCTACCCACTGTTTTTGGTAGTGACAGTGGTACTGATGTAGCCACTTACATTGCCTAGAACGCATTGGCCTTCTCTTGATCATAGGGGAGGGATTCTCTGTTGCTGTGGTACATGGTTCAGGCTCTGGCTCTGATGATAGCAGTTGGAGGCCCTGGTTACAGCCTTGGTCAACTCTCATAAGTCTAAGGGGAAAAGAAATCCCCTATTGTTGATGTAGGAAGCTGAGACTCCAAGCCCTTGCTTTTGAATCTTGAATCATAATGCCATGCTTGTCATGGTATCTACTTTTCTGCTGAGGGACTAACTAGTTCCACCTCTGGTCAGTAATTTATGGATATAGTGGGATGGAGGAAGCCCTCCCATTGAACCTCAGCCATTTCAAGTCCTGAATCACAGTGCCATATTCATCAAGATATTGGTGTTTTTACTTCGTTGAGTGATCCCTATTCATGAGCTAAGGGGAAGAGATGATGGGGCTCCTTCCAGTGGAGCACATGGTTCAGAGGCCTGACTCTTATCCAGTCAAGGATGGATGGGGGGGAGCAGTGAAGCTGTCTGTCTCCATCTTAGAGGTACAGTGGTCAGGGTGCTTAGTCACAGCTCCGGTCAGTGGCTCATGGAGTAAAGAAGATACCTGCAGCCCCAGCTTGACCTTCTGCCCATTCAACTGGTTCATCTGGAGTCTGGCAAGAAAAGACAACCCCAAGAGTGACTGCAGGAATATTTGTTAGTGCCACATTTACACTTAAAGCACTAGCAGCCTTTGGTGGGTGAGCAGCAGGGTTTTTGTTTGTTTGGGTTTTTCTTAGGCATTAGCACAGTAACAGCAAAACCTAATTGGGAATAAGGAAGAGGAAGAAGAAGAACATAGCCCAGAGAAGTTCCATACAGAATTTTAAGTGATCCTTGAAAGATGAAGGAGGAGATCTCTGGGGATCAGCTGACAATGGGAGACAATTAAGCAATCTAAGGACTGTCTCTGCTGGCTGGGGGTTTCAGTATATGTTTACATAGGCTTTTTCTAGGGTATTCCCCACTTTGGGAGTAGGGCATTCTTCCATGTCTCCAAGCAAGCAGCGGAACATTTATCTTTGGCCTTGAGCTGGGGATGGGGTGTTTACCACTGTACATCAGGGCCACCCTAGGCCTTATCTCCAGACAGGTCCTGAAGGGCCTGTCTCAGCTTTGTGGTCACCTTGGCCGTGCTGGCCTATGCCCAAGATAGGAGCCACTAAGGGTATACTTTTAGGGGAGGTCAAAGTATGGATTTTTTGCTTTTATTTATTTTTTTAGCAGAACAATTAGTAAATTTCCATAGAAAATTAAAACTTCATCACCAGATAAAGATATAAGATAGGCCCTAAATAATGAAATAAGGTTTGGGAAATATTAGAAAATCATCCAGTTTAAGAAACATCAAAGGATCATACAAAAAAACATTTTTCACTACACCCAGTGAAAGAATTTCACAGACTCACTGTGATGTTAGGAGACAGGATAGCTGGTTCTACCTGTACTTATAGAATATCTCCTTACGTATATGTCAGGAATACATATGCTTCCATCAAGGCTCCCCCCAAATCCTTGGAGGATTGCCAGTTCTATGAAGTCTTAGTTATACTCCTGGAGCATCCTTACTGGGGCTCTTATCTCAGGCATTCCTCCTAGGAAGATTTGCAGATAAATGGCTGAGCATTATGCAATCACCTGATGCTGGGATTCTCAACCTTTTATCGAGTCATGAACCCCTTTGGTCTTCTGGTGAAGCCTATGAGCCCCTTCCCAAATTGTGTAAAATCAAAGGATTACATAGGCACCAAAAACATTTGTGTTTTCACTCAACTCCTGGTTAACTTAATTTTTAATTAATTCTTTTTGCTCTATTTCATTATGCACTCAAATGTTGAAATAGATCTGTGATCTCATCAATTGGGTATTCCATCTAAAAATACAATTCAAAACTATCCATGCTTGCCTATCCTTTGTGATTCTTGCTTATGTTCTCCAAAAACTTCACGAGAAGGCATTGACTCAATGTGCCAGAAGTCTTCATCTTTTGCTGCATACCTCACATCCCTCATTCTTGCCACTTGACTAGCTCATGTTCTCTTATGACTGATCAATTTTTTAATGCTATCTTTTTCTCCTGTTCTTTGGAATTCCTCATTGATTATATGTTGAAGCCTTCTCACACCTATCATGTGCCTCTCTCTCCATTGCCTTCTGTAGGACACTCATTTCAAAATCTTTGGTTGCAATTGCATTCCACATTTTCTGCTGCATAGTAACTTTAGTAAAAATATTAGTATAGAAGAGATAAAACTTTGCTTGGAAAAAAAATTGGAGGGGGGAATAATTGAATTTTGCAATCTCAGAAAAGTAATCCAGCTGGTTCCCTTTTTCCTGTATAACACCGGATCCAACTGTCAATCCAACTGTGTGTCCCAGACAAATTTATTTTGAGACAAGCTCTTTGCAGTCTCTTTCAAATTGTTGTTGAAATCTGTGCAATGTACATTTATCTATTTGGTCATCTCTGTGTGGATGGACATGCCAGGATCTTGAAGGATTGCAGATCTTTCCCAGGAGGCTCTGTAATCTTGTAGGGCTTGATGTAATAATTAGTATAATGTCATGTGAAATTAGAAGCATCTAGGGGACCTCGCCATTCTCAAGGAATCTCTCTCTTTGACACCAATTCATTATGTACAATGTGGACAAAGGAAATAGAAATAAGAGTCTGGGCCCAATATTGTATTTGGGAGGTTTGCTTTTTGACAACACATTAATTTATACTTTTGTAATTAGCATTAATTATTCAGTCTACTAAGGTTTCCTAGACAAATAAAAATGAAGATCTGAGACAATATTCCAGATTCTTTAGGTCTCAAAATCTTGTTTGTTTTAGTTATTTGGGTATTTTGTCATAAAGTATTCTAATGGGGGAGATAACAAACCAGCACAAGCTATACATAGGGTAAATAGTATATAATTAACAGTGGAATGGTAAGTGGGGAAAATTAAGAGGGGAAAAATTGGAAGAGATTTCCTCTAAAAGATGGGATTTTAGTTAGGAGTGAAAGGAGATCCGGGAAGTTAGTAGGTAGAAATAAGGAGGAGTGAGTATTCTAGGTGCCAGAGATAGCCTGGGAAAATTCCTGGAGTGGAGAGATGGAGTGTCTTGTTCATGGTACTGTAAGAAGGCTTGTATTACTGGATTGAAGACTACATGTCAGGGAGTAAGGACTGGAAAGGTAGGAGGAGGTTCTGTGATAAAGGGCTTTGAATGTTAAATAGAACATTTTATATTTGATCTAGGAAGTGATAGGGAGCCACTGGAATTTATTGAGTAGGGTGTGTGTGTGTGTGTGTGTGTGTGTGTGTGTGTGTGTGTGTGTGTGTGTGTGACATGATTGGACTTTCACTTTAGTGGTTGAATAGAGGATGGATTGGAGTGAGGAGAGACTTGAGGCAGGTTGACTCACCAGCAGGCTATTGTAATAGTCCAGGCATCAGGTAATAAAAGCCTATGTTAGAGATGTGGCCATGTCAGAGGAGAAAAGGGGGGCATACTTGAGACATTTTGCAAAGGTGAAATCAACTAGCCTTGGCAAGAGATTGGATGTAGTGGTTGACAGATAATAAGGAGTTGAGGATAATTCCTAGGTTGTGATAATGAAGGGTTAGGAGGATGATGTTGCCTTCCACAGTAATAGGGAAGAGGGAACAGAGAGAGGGTTTAGAGGGAAAGATGATGAGTTCTGTTTTGGACTTTTGAGTTTAGGATATCTACCGGACATCTAGTTTGAGATGTCTGAAAGACAGAGCTGTGAGATTGGAGATCAGCAGAAAGTTTGGGACAGGAAGGATAGATTTGAACGTCATCAGGACAGAAATGGTAATTACACCCAAAGGAGTTGATGAGATAACCAAGTGAAGTAGTACAGAGGGAGAAGAGGGCTTCAGAATGGCTCTTTGGGTTCACGTACAGTTCTAGGGCATGATCAGAAAGAGTATCCAGCAAATAAACCATGAGAAGGAGTAGTCAGAGAGGTAACAAGAACCAAGTAAGAGCAGGGTCATGAAATCCTAGAGAGAGAAGAGCAAGGAGAAGGGGATTATGAACAGGATCGGAGGCTGGAGAGGGCTTGATGTGAATGAGGGTTGAGAAAAGACCTTTGGATTTGCCAACTAAGAGATTATTGGTGTCTCTGGAGAGAGCAGTTTTGGTGGAATAATGAGGTCAGAAGCCAGATTGTAATGGGGTTATGAAGAGAATGAGAGGAGAGAAAGTGGAAGTTCCTGTTATAGATGGCCTCTTTGAGGAGTTTCGCCTCAAAAAGAAGGAGAGATACTGAACAATAGTTAGTGGGGATAGAAGGGTGAAGTGAAGATTTTTTTGTTTTTATTAGGACGGAGGAGACACGGACATGTTGTAGGCAGTAGGGCCTGAGCCAGAGACAGGGAGAGACTGAATGAAAGAATGAGGGTGTCAGAGTCATCCCCTCCCCACCCACCCAACTTTCCTTGTCCCTAGAGGAACAGGCAGAGCAGGAGATGAAAGGCCTGAGGTCAAAGGGAAAGTTGATTCTCTTTGATCTGAAGGTTCTCCAATCCTGGTTGGGAGATCAAGCAGGCAGTAAAAGGTAAAGATGCCTTGTGTTGGCACAGATAGAAGTTGTTGCTTTGGGGAAGATGGAGAAAGATGCCTGGCCCTTGTACCTTCTCTTGGGGATACATGTGCCCAACAGGGGCCCTTTAGCTGGTCTAGGAGTGGGGAGCCTGTGGCCTTCTAGGTCCTCAAGTGTGGCCCTTTGACTGAATGCAAACTTCACAAAACAAATCCCCTTAAAAGGATTTGTTCTGTAAAACTTGGACTAAGTCAAAAGGCTGCACCCAAGAACCTAGAGGATCACAAACGACCTTGAGGTTGCAGTCTCCTCACCCCTGAGCTAGGCCCTTTTCCATTTCTGTCTTCCCTTCTTTGATAATCTCATGGGTTTAGTGATCATTTCTGGAAAGATGATTTAAAAATTTGTATCTATTCATCTCTAATACCCCTCCTGAACTTTAATCCTGCATTGCCAGTGGTCTGCAAAATATCTCTGTCTGGATGCCCCATGGGCATCTCAAATTCAACATGTCCAAAACAGAACTCACAATATTCCACTTTCCACTCACCCTCATCCCTCTTTTCAGCTTCCCTGGAGGGCACACTATCCTTTCAGTCTCCCAGACTCACAACCTTGTCATCATCCTTGATTCTTCACTTTCATTCGCTTCATATATCCATTCCATTGTCAAATCTTATTTCTGTCTTTACAATATCTCTCCTATCCATCCCCTTTTCTTTACTCAAACAGCCACCACCTTGAGTCAGGCTTTTAATCTCTCATTATTTGTCTAGATTATTGCAATAACCTCCTAATTGGTTTCCTTGCCTTCATTCTTTCCTCACATCAAAATAGTTTTTGTAAAAACATTGATCTGATCATGTAACACTCCACTGAATAAACTTGAGTGACTTCCAATGGCCTCTAGGATGAAATATAGTATTCTCTCTTTGGCATTTTAAATGCCACATAGACCCTTACCACTTTTCCTCATATATATATCTATATCTGTAACTATGTCTATGTCTATGCCTATGTCTATATCTATATCTAACTATAAGTATCTCTATGTCTATGTCTATGTCTGTATCTATATCTATAGGTTATACATGTACAATCATGTAAAACATTTCCATATTAGTCATTTTGTACAAGAAGACTAAAAAGAAAATGAATGAAAGAAAAAAAGTGAAAAATAGTATGCTTCAGTCTGTATTCAATCAATATCAGTTCTTTCTCTGGAAGTGGATAATATGCTTCATCATTAGTCCTTTGGGGTTGTTTTAGATCATTGTTGCTGAGAATAACCAAGTCATCCATTCTTCATCAAACAGCATTGTTGTTATTGTGTACATTGCTCTCCTGATTCTGTTCACTTCACTTTGCAAGTTGTTCAAGTTTTTCTGAAATGATCCTGCTTGTCATTTCTTATAGTACAATAATATTCCATTACAATTTACATTTTTCTCCCCACCCCCTCCCTCCCACCCTCACCACTCTCTACAATCCACTGACAGGGTTCTACCCGCTGTTCCTTGCACTGGATACCCTACCTCCATTCTCTATCCCTTTACTCAGGCTGTCCTCTATGCCTGGAACACTCCCATTCTTCACCTCTTAGATTCTTAGGCTTCCTGCAACTCAGCTCCTGAGCTACATTCTGTAGGAAGTGTTTCCTCCTCTCCCCAATGGCTGGTGTCTTTCCCTCTCATATTACCTTCAGTCAGTTCTGAATATTTCTTGCTAAGCCCAGTTACTTACTCACATGTCATATCACCCGTTACAATGTGAGCTCCTTAAGTTCAACAACCTTCTTTGAATCTCCATTGCTTAGTACCTGGTACATTTTTCTGTTGTTTATTTTTGTTTAGTCATCTGACTCTTTGTGATCATTTGGGGTTTTCTTGGCAAAGATATTATTTTGATTTTTTACACATGAGGAAACTGAGGCATGCAGTGCTTATGTGATGTGTCCAGTTTTACATAGCTAGTAAATGTCTGAGGATAGATTTGAACTCCAGGCTTTCTGACTCCAGGTCCAGTGCTCTCTCCACTGTGCCACCTAACTTCCATAAGAAGCTAGATAAGAAAAATAAAAAAATATAAGAGATTTGCTCTTATGATCTATTAAGTGAAATAACATCTGGAATAAATACATTCTGTGTTCTGGTTTTTTTTTTTTTCTTTAAACAAATACTTTATTAACTTCTGTTTTACATCATTCATTTCCGCCAGATTTTGAGTTACAATCATTTTCCCCCCATTATTCCCCTACCCAACCTCCCAGAATAGCAGTACCACAAGATATCGCTTCCTCCAATCTGCTCTCTCCCATACCTTCTCCCATACCCCCATTGACTTTTCCATTAGAGGAAGATGAATCTTTGTGTCCCAATGCCTGCACATCTTATCTCCCAATTATAGGCAAAAGAGTATTAATAATAATATTTATATATATATTTGAAACATTTAATGTTACGACCTCGAATTTCAGATCCATTTCCTTCCTCCCTTGTCACCCATTCCTTCTTAGGATATAAGTAATTCAGTATATGTTGTACATGTCTAGCTATGCAAAACATTATCATAGTAGATATATTGTTCAAGGCTGCTTATAATTCCCTCCCACTCATCCCACCCCCCACCTGGTCCATTCCCTACATGATCCTGTCCCTCTTCTATAGTGGGTACTTCCAACCTCCCCTCACCCCAAGGATGTCCTCCCATCCATCATCCCTCCTCTCATCCCCCTTCCCCCTATCCTGCTGCAAGTTGAGATATCCCATTTAGTATGTATGTCATTTTCTCCCTGAACCAAATTCAATGTGAATGTGGTTTTGCCTTTTTAGCCTTCCTTATTCTCCCCCTCCTTTGCAACCACTTCCCCTGCATGAGATAGTTTACCCTCCCCTGTCTCTCCCCATCTCCTCTTGCCACTTTCCTCTCTCACCTCATAATTTCATCCCTTGAGTATTCTCCCTTTTCAACAAATTCAACCTATGCCCTCTATCCATATATAACTGTAACCATATACACACACATTCACATATGTATTCATATGACCACACCCTTCTTCCATTATTTTCATAGTGAGAAAGATATCATCAGTCACAGTTATTGCTTTTCCATATAGGAATGTAAATAGTTCAAATTTGATAAGTTCCTTTTGATTTCTTTTCCCTGATTACCTTCTCAGGCATCTCTTCCTTCTTGTGTCTGGATGTCAAATTTTCTATTCAATTCTGGTTTTTTCCTCAAGAATGCTTGAAGTCCTCTATTCCACTGAATGACCATATTTTCCCCTGAAACAAAATACTCAGTTTTGCTGGGTAGGTGACCCTTGGGTTCATTCTCAGTTCTTTTGCCCTCTGGAATATCATATTCCATGCCCTTCAATCCCTCAGTGTAGAAACTGCCAGGTCCTGGGCTATTCTGATTGTGTTTCCACAATATTGAAATTGTTTCTTCCTGGCTGCTTGGAGTATTTTCTCCTTGATCTGGGGATTCTGGAACCTGGCTATAATATTCCTGGGAGTTTTCTTTTTGGGATCTTTTCCAGGAGGTGATCGGTGGATTCTTTCAACCTCTATTTTGCCCTCTGGATCTAAAACATCAGGGCAGTTTTCCTTGAGAATTTCTTGAAGAGTGATTTCTAGGTTCTTTCTTTGATCATGGCTTTCAGGTAGTCCAATAATTTTTAAATTGTCTCTCCTGGATCTATTTTCCAGGTCAGTGGTTTTTCCATGAGATATTTCACATTGCCTTCTAATCTTTCATTTGTTTGGATCTGCTTAACAGCATCTTGATTTCTCATAAAGTCATTAGCTTCCATTTGCTCAGTCTAACTCTGAAGGAATGAATCTCCTCAGTGAACTTTTGAGATTCTTTTTCCATCTGGCAAATTCGACTTTTTAAGGCATTCTTCTCCTCATTGCCCTTTTGGGCCTCCTTAGCCATTTGAGTTATTCTATTTTTTAAGGTGTTATTTTCTTCAGTCAGGCTGTTGACCCTCATTTCATACTTTTCCTGCATCCTTCTCATTTCTCTTTCTAATTTTTCCTCCACTTCTCTTATTTGATTGTTAAAGTCCTCCTTAAGGTCCTCTATGGCCTGCAACCCGCTCATGTTTTCCCCTGGGGCTTTTGGAGCAGGACTTCTGACCTCACAGTCCTTTTCCCGCTCTATGCCCCCAAAATAAGAGTCTAGGGTTGCATTTTTCTGTTTCCTTTGCCTTGGCATGTTGCCCCTTAATTGCTTGACTTTTGGGCTTGTTGCCACACTATGGCTTTAAGGCCAGATAGAGGAATTTTCGTCCCAAACGTGTGGGGGGCAACTTCCGTTTCTGGCAAGCTATAAACCCACCCACAACTTCCACCCTAGATCACAATCCAGATCCAGGGAGGTTAAAGCAAAAGCGATTACCCCCCAAGACTGATCGTTGGATCTCCCCACGATTTGTAGGCTGGGAGCCGGAAATGCCTCTGAAAACTACACAGTGGGGTGTCTCCTCAGCAGCTTCTAGCCCCCAGGGGAGGGAGCTGACGCATTCCCCAAATACAGGTCCCAAAGTCCATAGGACACTAACCTCTTACTTTGTCCTAGGCAAGTCTATGTTGATAATTCTGGCGTCTCCACAGTTCCTGGTGTTCTGGGGTTCCTCCAGCCGGCTGCTGGCCCTGCTGGCCCTGCCGCCCTGGGGCTAAAACCTCGGCTCACGTGGACCTGGGCTGGGCTCGGCTCCTGAGCTCTGCGCGCTGCCGGCTCCCAGACCACTGTGCTGGTCCTTCCTGCAGGGTGCTGGGCTGTCCTCAGTGGGAGGTTAGCTTCTCTGTGTCGTTCTATGGGTGCTGGGGCTCCAGAAGATTTTCAGAGTCCTTTTTTACATAGTTTGAGGAGAATCTGGGGGCAGAGAGGCTTGGACTAGCTGTTTCTACTCCGCCATCTTGGCTCCGCCCCCTGTGTTCTGGTTTTTAAGTTATCTATAAAAATGAAGTCCAAATAGACCTTGAACTTTTTTTTTGGTGGGGGGTGGGAATGTGGTGGAAAAGGAATGTAGCAATTCATAATAGGAATGAAGTCAGCAGTTGGGTAAGTCATGCAAAGGTAATTTGGAGCACAAATTAAATCTATCAGAGCAGCATTCGATTTGCAAAAGCTCATAAATAACAAATGAAAAGTCAGAGAACTGTGGAAATCAGAGTCCCCATCTCCAGTTCTGCTTGTGAGGAAGTACGAAAGATTTGTGGCATAAGCTCAAATAACATATGCATTCAAGAGCAGAAATTGAATAGAAGTTTCAAAATGTCTAGAATACCCAAAAGATATAATGTCCCTCGAGGGAAAATATCAAAGCACCCCTCAGAAAATCCTTTATGTAATTTGAGTTTCCCTAGAATCCCAGTTGTGAGATTTGGGGGTTAGAACTCCATCTAGTATAGTGTTCTGGTGACAATAAAAACCCATAGACAACATACTTCTTTGCAGACCACACTTTTAATGACTATATTTAGACTGATTCCAAATCCTTTTATTGTTGCTCATCATTTGTTTTGCCTTTACTAGAAATATCTTGATATATTGTATTGTGTATACCTACATGGCATTTTATAAGCATTGTGAAAGTATTTGTAATCCTATTTGGGTCAAACGAATAAATTGCCTCACCCATCCTGTTTTCCTCATGGAAAAGGGAGATGGAAAATTCAGTCCAGGTAATAATGTGGGAGAGATCTCTTATCTATTCATTCTCTCTAGAACAATTTTGTGACCAGGGTTTGCCATGTAAGATCTACCCAAACTACCATTTGTCAAGTAGATGACGAGAAGTAGATAACAAGAAAACATTTAAAAGAGTAGGAAAATACATCTTTGCTAAGCATTGAATCTGTTCAGTTTCAAAGAACTCTTAATGTTTGGGGAAATTTATTTCACTATTTCATTGGGGAAAAATGTGACTCCCTATTTGCCCAGAAAAAAGGTGAGAAAGAACTCCGGCACAAAAATCTTTCTCTTAAAAGCAATAACTTTATGAGTAAAATGAGTTTGGATCCTAGAGATTCAATTTCTTTCAACAAATCATATATATTTAAAATTAAAAGATAGAATTCCTGTTTAACCCAAGGTGTTTGAAAAATTCATGTCAGAAAAATGTCATCCTAGAAAAACTGGCTCTGTACTTTGCCTCTGAGATTAAATAGCACTTAAAGCCTGTGCTTGCAAATGCATTAGTGGTGGCCTTGTTTTTTTGTGGAGGGGAAAAGGAGATATAGACAGGACGTATCTTTCTTTTTTTTTTTAATTTACTTATTTACTTTTAGTTTACAACATTCAGTTCCACAGCACCTCGAGTTCCAAATTCCCCCTGCTCCCCTCCATGGCGGCATGTAATCAAATATAGGCTCTGTAAATACCTTCACATTAAACATTAGTCAAGTTGTAAAGAAGGATTATAACCAATGGAGTAAACAATGAGAAAGATGGAACAAAATAAAACAAAAGAGAGAGAGCAAGTAGTTCGCTTCAATCTGCATTCAGATTCTGTAGTTTTTTTCTCTGGATGTGGATATCCGTTTCCAATTTGAGTCTTTTAGAGTTGTCTTCTAACCTTGCATTGCTAAGAAGAGCCAAGTCTATCAAAGTTAGTTGTTACATATACCCTGCATTTGTAATTGTGTACAAAGTTCTCTTGGTTCTGCTCCTCTCACTCAGCATCAGTCTGTCCAGGTTATCATGAAGTCCGTCTGCTCCTCATTTCTTATAGCACAATAATATTCCATTACATTCATATACCACAACTTGTTTAGTCATTCCCCAATTGATGGGCATCCCCTTGATTTCCAATTCTTTGCCACCACAAAAAGAGCTGCTATAAATATTTTATACATATGGATCCTTTTCCCACTTCTGTGATTTCTTTGGGATACAGTCCTAGAAGTGTAGGGCTTTCTGCTTGAAAGTGCAAGACCCCAGAGTAAATCATATTGCAGACTCTTCCAACTAAATTTTTACACCTGTGATATATTTGATTAAAATAAATAGCCAGGATTGGCTTGAAAAGGAAAAGAAATCATTAAAAGAACACCTAAGAAGAAGGTATAGAAGTAGAATAGGGCAGTCCCTTCTTCTTTGCCTTCATGATGGTCAGGAGTTTGTGTGCTGGCTTTTTGCCTTCGTATAAGCCTTGGGTGACTTTTAGCCATCAATTGACTGAGGCATCTTCTTTCCGGCTTAATTGGGTATTTTGCTAAATTTCAATCCAGTTCTTAACCCCGGGGGATCCTCAAAGCCTGGGACTCCAGGAGTCTGCCCTGATTGGTCATTCCTAAGGGATGCTTCTGATCAACAATATCTTGGGTTATTTTATTTTTTATCTTCAAAAGTAGTTATCTACTGACTTATTTATAAGACAATAAGGATGCTAGCTTGGCTAGAACAGAGGGTCAGAGATAATGTTGAAAAAGGCTAGGAGTTTGGACTTGAGCACTGGGGAGCAATGGAAGGTTTTTGAACAGGGAATGTCATGTTGGTAGGTGACATTCAGTGAGACTGATAGTTAGGAGACCATTTCAGTAAGATAGAAGCAGAATCTAGGACATCATTTTTGAGGCAAAACTATGGTTAGGTAGATATAGATAATGACAGTAGCAAAAATGACTGAGAAAATTAAAGGTAAAAGGAGCTGTTAGAAAGTCACTCAGTAAGTCAATAAACATTTAGTAAGCACCTACTATATGCCAGGCACTATGCTAAGTGCTAGATATGCAAAAAAAAAAAAAAAAAAGGCAAAAGACAGACCCTATCTTCAAGTAGCTCCCAATCTAATGGGTTAGACAATTGGCAAACAAATGAAATAGGTCGTCCTAGAACGGAAGGGGATGAAGGGACAATAGGACTGTTACATAACAAAACTTGAAGTGAAGTCAAGCCATGAAAAGATACTCTTGCTTCAAGTCCTCATTTTATATGAAAATGTTTGTAGACTGTCATATGGATAATTGCCTAAATTTCCCACTCTACTTTGATCTAATTTTATTAGATCCACTTTCTAAAAATGAAAATGGGTCCTAATAATAGGATAATCTTGTGATTAATGTCATATTCATGGTTTGAGGAACAATGTGCACCATACTTCTTTTCTCCCTAGTCTAAAAACCTCCCATATCTAAGTTTCCACTGTTGAGATTACTCAGCAAGAAGTCCAGTGGCAGTGCTAGGGCCATGCCATCAGCCAGCAAACTTTTCTGAGCTTTAGTTACCTGCTTAAGTGTTGTCTCACTCTGGCAACTGTTTTCTGGCCTACTTGGTAGAAATAGCTGGGTTTCATGAAAATTCAATCTCTCCTGATACAATCTCAATGGGATTTTAGAGGTGACGGCTACCAAGGGAACCTTAGTAGTCCTGATTAAGTAGACATTTTGGGTTGGAATTTTATAAGTGCTCTAAAATTACATCTTATAAGGCCTCTCCCTCTCCCTGTCCCACACCCATGTGCCCTCTGTCCCTTTTCTCTTCCTAACCTCTTTTGCTCTACCCAATGCCAGGAACTTAGCCAAGTCTCCAGTGGTTTTTTCATACTGGATATTGAGATGTGTTGGCGGCTGTGTGCTCATGGGATGTCTTTCTTCATATTTCAGTTGCAATTTCTCTCCAGTAATAAGGAGCGCCTGATCCCAGGATCTCTGCATGAGTGAGACCCCAGTCTGCAATGGAACCTTGGCCTGCACTGGCCTGGGCACTCCTCCTCAGCCTTCTGGCCGACTGTCTGAAAGCTGCCCAGTCCAGAGACTTTACAGTGAAAGACATTATCTACCTCCACCCTTCAAGTAAGATCACATTTCCTACATTTGAGAGAGGATGTCACTTATTTTCAAGTAGCAAACATGTTGAAAAGTGGCCAGGACAAGACAGCCTTCAGTGTGAGGCAAACTTCACTTGGTTTAAATTGGTGATACAATAGTGGCTTTATTTTTTAGGTTTACTTTTCCACAAGGCAAACTCATTTTGAGATGGTTGTTATTATTGTTTTTAAAGCAAATCATTAAATTAATTTTCCCTATTTTCCTCTATAATCAGTCTGCTTTCAAATACGCTCCTTTTTTTATCCTGGATTTTAGTAATTTAGTGAAGTGGACTGCTATGCCCCATGTTATTTAAAGAAGTTGATTCCTTTAAAACCAGGAGACTTCCTAGTTTTCATTAATTTCTCATTATATTTAGATAAGTGATTTCTTCATACCAGTTATGATCTTTTCCCTATCCTTTCAGTTCCCTAGGAATAAACTGTTCTTTTTGGTAAGGGAGAACTCCTCTAAATCACTCTACTTAGCTGGTTCCAGATCATGTTGCATATTCCATTCTGCCATCCATCAGGAAACCAGGGCATACCAAGCATGAAAATTTTGTCTTCCTTCCTGTCCCATGTGTGTACTATCCCACTACTGCGCTTTCAATGCTTCCTTGCCCTACAGGCAATAATCAAATTAGTGCCACCATTGATACTAGAAAGAGACTGAGATGTTGACTGCTCTATGACTCTACTTATCTTCCTTGTGAAGATTCCCCAGACTAAAACTCCCTTCCTTGACCACTATTTTCCTGTATGTGCTGTGTCTTCCTATTAGAATACAAGCTCCTGGAGGACAGAGATGTCTCACTTTTGTGTTTGTATTCATAGGGCCTATTCCTGTTCTTACTACCTTCCTACCTTCCCTCCCTCTCCCTCCATCCTTCCCTCCTTCCTTCTTTTCCTCCCTCCTTCCTTCCTTCCTTCCTTCCTTCCTTCCTTCCTTCCTTCCTTCCTTCCTTCCTTCCTTCCTTCCCTCTCTCCCTCTTCTCCCTCCCTCCCTGCTTTCTTTCCTGCTCATTCATTCACTCAGCCTACATTTTTAGTCCCTGACTGTTCCCTTTAGTTTATTTCTGTTTTTTAGGGACCATTATTTTCTGTTGCCCCCATGGTGAGAGTTGAATGTGTGTGTGTGCGTATTTATTTCTACTGCTATCTTTCCTGACTCTAAACACATTCTCCATTTGTCAATGCTTTCTGAAATCTCAAATATTTAGAGACTTCCATGATTCCTCTTTTAATGTAACTTAGATCTGAATTTGATGGTTTAGTTTGAACAGGTAGCTGAGGGAGTTGGAATTGTTTCGCTTCCATTTTGCACAGTACCAGGTATGCTATTGATGTCCAAAAGATACTAGAGCATGTTGTCTTCTTGCATCCAATTTCATTCAGTGGGATACGAACGACCCTGCTTAGCTTCATGGGGTTGGTAATTTCTTTTCAGTAGCATACTTAGAGGAGAGGAAGATGGCAAAAAGCTTTCCTTTTTCCAGACTACCTTTTGTCCTTTTATCCAAGTAATGATACTTTTCCTGTTCCATTTATTTCAATATGGTGGGAAATCCATTCATGCATAACACAGGCGTTTATTGTTTAAAATGATTTTTGTGAATTGTGTATGAAAGAAATTCATTACCTTCTGGTGTGAACCTCTTTAAACTTAGTCAAACTGGTCCTCAGACAATAGACAAATAGTCCTGGGTTTGGCCTGTACATGAAAACTCTTTAGCTCAATAGGACCTGTCAGAACTTGTATTTACCTAGCATAGGCTTGGGGTGCTCAGGGTCAGTTCCACATTCAATAAGGCCTTGTAATAAGGAGTGACGTGGGTCAGGGTTTTCTTCAGCATTTAGTTCATTTTTTTTTAACCAGAGTGTGTGTTTATAAAAGACACTTTGACACCTGCACATGCAGATTCAGTAGTGAGAAAAGGTAGCAACATGACATGCTTGGTGATGCCTACTCCAATACATCGGCCCCAGGCTAAATCTTCTCCAAGGCTGTATCTACCTTTATAGAGTAAAGAGGAGAAGGAAGCCATCATCTGAATAACTTAAAGCCTAAATCACTTTTGCCTCAATCACTTACAAGTCATAGACTCTCTGAGGAGATCTGAACATTTGCTGATTGGCATATCAATTTTTGAATGAATTGCTAATAATGAAAATACTAAGCTCCTATTGATGGGGTGTTTTAAGTTTGGAAAAGCACATTGCACCCCATGTTTTGTTTGATCCTCACAGTAACCCTGTGAAGTAGGTTCTATCATTTCCCTCATTTCACAAATGTGGAAACTGAGGATGCAACAGGTTATGTGATTTCCCTAAGGTCATTTCTAGTATTTGGGTCCAGAGGCGAACCCAGGTCTTCTCGTCTAAGTGATGTAATGGACAAAATTCAGGACTTGGAGCCAGGAAAGCATGAATTCAAATCTTGTTCCAGGCGATTACCAGCTGTGTCACCTTGAATAAGTCACTTAACCTATCTATGCCCCAGATTCCTCATTTGTAAAAAATGAGAGGGTTTGTACTTGATCTTTAAAATATCTTTCAGCTCCAGATTTATGATGTATGACTTCAAACCCAGTGATTTATCCCAGGCAACATTGCCCAAGTGTGGAGAATGATTTATGGAATGTGAGTGTAAATGTAAAGCTACCTCTGATAAACTAAAGGGGGCAGCTAGGTGGCACAAGGGATAGAGCACTGGCCATGGGGTCAAGACTCACCTCCCTGAGTTCAAAGTTAACCTTAGACACTAGCTATGTGACCCTGAACAGGTCACTTAACCCTACTGGCTTCCATTTTCTCATATATAAAATGAACTGGGGAGAGAAATGGCAAAACCACTTCAGTGTCTTTGCCAAGAAAATCCCAAATGGCATCACAAAGTGCTAGACAACTGAAAGACTCAACAACAACAACAACGATAACCCAAGGCAAAAATAAATAAATAAAATGGTGAACCTGGTGTGATCTACCTGTGAGAAGTGATTACCTTGAAAATTTCTCTGATATGATTTTGAAATCCAGAGAAAGACAGAAGAATCTGTACCTGATCAATGATTAATTAGAGACGGTGACAGTGGCATCAATAGGAGTCCTCTTTTGAAGATGTCTTTACCCTTTGGTTTCTATATGGTCTTAAGTGTATTTCTGTACTTGATAGAGATACATTTAATCATTTTTAGATTGTTACTTTTATCTGTAAATAGCTTTCTATATATTAACTCTAACAGTTGTGTTTCATGCAAAAGATAGATTATTTTTATAGGATCATACATTTAGAACCAAATGGAATCTGAGAGTGAAGGCAATGATCTTCTTCTTCTTCTTCTTCTTCTTCTTCTTCTTCTTCTTCTTCTTCTTCTTCTTCTTCTTCTTCTCCTTCTCCTCCTCCTCCTCCTCCTCCTCTTCCTCCTCCTCCTCCTCCTTCTTCTTCTCCTCCTCCTCCCTTTCCCTCTCCCTCTCCCTCTCCCTCTCCCTCTCCCTCTCCCTCTCCCTCTCCCTCTCCTTCTCCTTCTCCTTCTCCTTCTCCTTCTCCTTCTCCTTCTTCTTCTTCTCCTCCTCTCCTCCTCCTCCTCCTCTGCCCTCTTCTCCCTCTCCTCCTCCTCCTCCTCATCCTCCTCGTCCTCCTCCTCCTCCTCCTCCTCCTCCTCCTCCTCCTCCTCCTCCTCCTCCTCCTCCTCCTCCTCCTTCTTCTTCTTCTTCTTCTTCTTCTTCTTCTTCTTCTTCTTCTTCTTCTTCTTCTTCTTCTTCTTCTTCTTCTTCTTCTCCTTCACAGTTGGAGTTAAGTGACTTACCTGGGGTCACACAGCTAATGTCAAGTATCTAGTCAGAGCCTGCATTTGAATTCAGGTCATCCTAACTTCGGTGCCACCTAGCTGCCCCCAATGAGCATTTTCTAAGCACCTCCTATGCTCCAGTCAGCATGCTAAATTCTGAAAGCTATTAAAGCCAATTCTCTCATTTTACAGGTTAATGAAATGAGACACAGAAAGGTTAAGTGACTGACCCAAGGTTACAAAGCTAGTGAAGTGTCTGAGATTGGATTTGAATCCAGGTCTCCTTGACTTCGAATCCCATGATCTATCAATTATACCGTAATGCCTTTCATTTTTGATTTTTAGTTATTTTTTAGAATTTCCCTAATTCTCCATTTTATGGGTATAGATTGAGTCAGCAAGTAAAGTTAACCCCTTCTCCATGGGGACAACCATTCAACCAGAATTCCATAACAAGAGACGTTAACCATATATTTGATCAAGAGGAACAATGTTGACGTCAGTCTCCGCAGTGGGGCGATTGCATGGTTTTTGCTGAGAACTGGATCAGAGTTAGTTCAGTGTAGATCTATTTTTCACAAGCACTGCACAGTTGCCAGATATTAATAAGTGAGATCAATTACTGGAAGGGAACTTCAATGCTTTGATGGATCCATGATCCTACTGATGTAAGGTTCTCTCCTCTGAGGCAGGGGGCAACCATTCTTGTCTTCTCCTCTTGTGTCACTTTCATAAGTCCTATATAGATGATCTACTCAATATGCTAGAGGCCTCCTAATAGATCTTTTAATATTCCATGGATGCCAGGGTGTCAGTTGGACTGTCCACGTGTTATTCCATTTTCTCACTATGTGACCAGCCCATCTCCTTATCCAGTCACACATGACCCTAATTATTTTTATGATCCTTCTTTTCCTATAAGACATCATTGATAATGTGCTAAGGCCTACTTATGCCCCACTATGAGTCTCTTCATTGTCTTTTTGTTCACCTTTGATTTTGATTCTTCAAGGATTGTGCTATTTTGGAAAGAAAGGTTTGAAATTTTACTATCCCAGAGCTTCTCCCAGGGTATTTAGGTGGCTGAAATCTAGAGTTGGAGTCAGGAAGGTTTAAGTTAAAATACCACCCAACATGCTTGCTAGATGTGTGACCCTGGGCAAATCACTTAACCTCTTTAAGGCTCAGGTTTTTCATCTGTAAAGAAGGCTTAATTATAACACCAAGCTCATAGGATGGTTGTGAGATCAAATCAAAGCAGACGTGCAAAGGCTTCCTAACTCTCATAGTGCTTTCTAAATGTTACCTCTACATTATTGTTATCTTCATAGCTCTTAATTCTCTGATTTCCAGGTTTTCTGAGGCTTTATAAATAAACAAACAAATGTGGCTTTCAGAGTTTGGGGACTATTATAAAATAACATTCTAATATATAATTTCTTGGATTGTTTGATTTTTGTATTTTCTTATTCAAAATGATAAAGCTTGGTCTAATAAAATATTTCAAAAGAGGAGCTTGTTAAGAGCAAAGAAACTACTTATTTAGCAGTTTCAGTCATGTTCAACTCTTTATGGCCCCGTTTGGGGTTTTCTTGGCAAAGATACTGGAGTGGTTTTCCACTTCCTTTTCCAACTCATTTTATAGCTGAGGAAACTGAGACAGACAGGGTTAAGTGACTTGCCCAGGATTACACAGATGCTAAGAATCTGGGGCTAGATTTGAACTTCCAAAGATGAATCTTCCTGACACCAGACCCAACACTCTATCTACTGTACTACCTAGCTGCCCAAGAAAACTACTTTTTTTGTTGTCAAATCCAATGGCACTTAGCACAGTGTCTGACACAAAGTAGGCATTGAATATATGTTTATTGATTGATTGAATAAATGATAGATGATTTTGATGTTTTAAATGACCATAGCTATTTTCTGTGGTGCTCTTTCTTTCCTTGGAGAGAAAGTTTTTCTCAGAATGCCTGATTTTTCTCTGAGTGAATGTTGAAAACCTCTCTTCTTAGCATGCACATGACAGAATTGACCCCAGCATAATGCTTACTTTTATTTCATCATTATCACTAGGCACAGGGCCAATAGAATGTATTCACAAACCTCTATAAGGCTTCTGGAGTGAAGGTTTTTCTTTACAGTTATCTATAGCCTTCATTCTATCAGAAAAATGTAAATATCATTAAAATTAGGTTGAATATTTCTTTTCTTTTTGGCAAATATATAAGGAGGGGAATAGGCAGGGATTAGATTTCTTCCATTTTGCTGTTTACATCCTGGTTCTAAGAAATATGGAAATGAATTTTTGTAAGAATTTTTAAAAACTGTATATACTTTCCACATCAGTATGTTTAAAAATAAGGTTCCCCTTTTTTTCAGCAGTTTTCAGTAACTAAAGTTCTTTGTCCGTTGCCCAGTTAGAAATTCCAAGAGATTCGAAACAAAGCCTGAATCTTTTCCAAAGCCTTACAAATGAATTATGGCAGGTTGAACCATTTGCTGACCACGGGAGTTAATGGGAAGATAATGTTACAGGAAGTAACTGGGCACTCTGGAGTTTCTTTTCTTGCTTTATAATCACCTTCTCTTGAGGGACCAAGGACTTCTGCCCTGAAATACTGAGTACTAAGCTTATGAACTCTGTGATCAAGAGCCAAATTAGATTCATTCACAGCTGTGGCAACAATGATTTGAAACTCCTTGCTCCGCTATTGCTTTGAAGTAACAAAAGAGAAAACAGGGTATATCTCTTAGCAGCCTCTTTCCTTCTCCTTTTTTCCCCTCCTTTATCAGATGTAGTATCAGTTAGCACATTACAGGAGACAGTTGTACATGTACGGGGCCAAAGGTAGAATTTATTTTCATCAAAATCCTTTCTAAAGGAAAGGTTTAGCCATTTTGTCTGCACTGACCTAGAATTGGTGACTTAGGATACCTACAAATCCATCATGAGGCATAGGAGAGATGTTAGTGGAGAGGATAGAATAGTCATAAAGGCTTAATTATCTCTTTGTTTTGATCATTGGTACTATCAACATCAAGCAACAATTGTACCAACAAGTAGGTTTTGAATTACAGCTATGGAAAATCCAATGTGACTTGTGGAAATTTATAATATTATAATGTAAAGCTATAATATGAAAATATTCAAAAGGAGCTCATCTGCTCAATTACCATGTCACATTCATGATGTACACATCTATTGCTTAACTTAATACAATCAAAGATAAGAGCTCTGAGCATAGATCCCTTCCCCTATAGAGTTTCTCAGCTCACTTTCCTCTTTGAATTTCTGCTGAGGTTGTATTACTTTCAGAGCTTATGCCTGCTGAGGCAAAAGATGACAGCATCTGGGAAAATCCATTTAATTTAATCTAATGTGTTACCAGAGTTTTGCTGAGAGAATCCAGAGGTTAAGATTCCATTAAATAACCCACATGCATGTGTACTGCTCTTTATTAATGGCCATGTATTCAATACGTTTATTCTCAGTGCACTTGGATCTTCAATCTTCATTCAAAGTTCCCAATTTATCTCTTGAGTGGGAAAGGGTCCAGGAGTACCTAATCCAACATTCTAGCCGGCCTTTCCCTTGCTGCAGTGACAGACAGATAAAATTGGATGCCCTAGTGAATTTATCATGCCGATTGAAGTAGTATGGCTAGGTTGCAGTCATAAAGCTTGGCGCATGTGATGATCACTTGGAGAGGAATGCCGTCCCTTGACATGTCATTTACATATTTTTCAAAACTCCTTCTTAGGTCCTCTTTAGATTACATAAGCAGAATGTTAAAGATCCTGTGTCCTTTAGGATCATTTGTACTTTGTGGTTTTTATTTAAGCTTGGGCAGCAGAACTGTTTTTTTTTTAATTTCTAAAATGAGTGCACATTCCCAAGATTCTTTGTTTCATTTTTCTTGATTCAATTAAACCCAACACATATTTATAGAATGATTATTCTGTAAGAGGTGCTGTGCTTTTCACTTTTCAGATAGTATATAAAATAGAAGGTCCTCTGTGAATTTCAAAAGCCTATGTATTATATGAATTTGAAAACCTCTATGTTATAAATTTTTCCAGTGTGGACTTGTCCATATGGAATGGTCTCTTCTATTTTAAAGCACCTTTTAAATAAGAGACTAATAGAGAAAATATAAATTGCATATGCACAGATATGCAGAATAATCTTTTTTTAAATCAAATTAGTTGAAATCACCTGCCCTTGTGGAGAAAGTTTTGTTATCTTTTCTTATTATCATCACCTTGGAATTGCAGTTTTCCAAGTTCTGCTATCCCCCTCTAAGGCTTCAACTTGGCTCCAGGTAACAGGGAGTTCTTGAAGACTATGCAAATGCATCACAAGCTCTGACCTGTCCTCTTGAGCTGGCAAGACTTCAAGTTCAGGCCTGGCAATGGAATCTATGTCTGTTGTCTGAGAACCCACCTCAGAGTTCAGAGATGAACAACCAGAAGCTTGGCCTCCAGGTGATGGATTTTTCAACCACAGCCAGGAGGCCAACTGTGAAGCAAGGAGAAATTGCAATCTCTCTTTATGGAGAGAGCATAAATATGATAAAATCATGGATCTTTTAAAGTTCACAGAATTTTAGAGTTTTGGAGGGCCCTCAGAGGCCATCTAGTCCAACACAAATCTGAAAATGACAAATTCAACAAGTGATATCCAGCTTGTGCTTGGGAAAAGTCCAGTGAAGGATACTGGATCAAAAAAAAAAAAAAATGGCAAGAGAGTTAGCAAATGGTTAGCGGGTCCACTGAGCAATGGACCAGCCAGGAGGTTTGCATGAAATGCTTTTGTTAGTGTTGTGTTATTTCTTTTTATGCCTTTTAATCCTATCAGATGTCTTCACAGTCAATTCTGTGCTTGAATGGATAGTTACTCTGGGCAAGGTGAAAATCTGTTCTACCTGGCTCATAACATTGGCTTTTAGCGGCCGCCTCCTCCTTCATTTATGGTCAATAACGTTCTTAATTGGTTCCATGTGGGCAAAGTAATTTACAGGATGATGATTATTTCAGGAGTATGACTCAGCCATCTGCAAAGGAGGACAATAGGTTGCTGTAGCTGCAGTATTTCTAGAGTTTGCAACTTTCAATTACTCTGGGGAATTTGTGGGGGAAATTACATTTATATAGGGCTTTAACATGACAGAGGTTTTTCACATGTCCTCTCCTTTGATCTCAAAACAGTCCTGTGAATTTGGTAGTATAAATAATGCCATCTCCACTTGACAGATAAGGAAACTGAGCCTGAGAGCATCTTGCTCAAAGTCCAACAGCTGAAGCTGAAACTTGAACTCAGGCCTCACTGACACCAAATGTAGAGTTCTAACTATCAGGAGAACTTGTTCATAGATTGAGAGAATATAGATCTGTATATACTCAAATACCAAACACACACACACACACACACACACACACACACACACCTGTATCTATAGATATCCCTATATGTATATAGAGATAGATAAATCTATATCTATAGGTATATAGAGGTTATAGTTGTAGGTATAGATATAGATAACCAGTATTACAAAATAATTGACCTCCTTTGCAATCTTATATATTTTATTTTATGCATTTTAAAGCATTATTCTGAGGAGTTTATTGGCTTCACTAGGCTACCGCAGGGATCTACAACTCATACACAAAGGTTAAGAATACTTTCCAACATTGCAAGAGGGGGGAAATGGTAGAGTTCAGTTTTATGTAATTCAAAGCTCTTCAGTCATGATCTAGTGGCTGTTGACAATCTTAGCAATAAATAAAACTACTCTTGTGGAAAGGAAAGGGAGCCTTCTGGTAGACAGTCCTACTGTAAACCTTTACTGATGAAAGATTATTCAAAGTTGTGTTGTGCTGAGGCTACAGTATAATACCTGTCCTCCAAAAGCTTATGTTTAAAAGCTACGTGATACAATTAAAAGCTCCTTTCAGGAAGCCTGATGAAGGTATATGGGGTATATGGCTATTTGTAGAGTAGACTGAAGAAAACTTCCTGGAATTAGTGATGTTCTCTGTGATCTCTTAGGAGAGATAGAACTAAGGATTAGGAGGGCCTAGCAAGTTTCATATTCTTCTTCAAATCTCTTCTCATCTTCAGAAAAATGTAGGTCTCCCCAAAGGCTCCTAAGCATGTTCCTGAATGCCCAGCATACCTTCTGTCTACAAAGGCCACACAAATAAGATTCTCTGGCGTGGGCAAGGATTGGCCAAAAAATGAATGCTCTTCCCCTCTTAGAGTTAAGAATCCATAAAAACTGTGATAAAAATGGCAAATACTGAAAAGCTTGGCATTACTTTTGAAAAAAATCATTACCAACTAGATAAAGCTTGATTCCACACCCATCCTAAAATATTAATCTTTTTTCTTGGTCTTTGTTGTAGCCACCCCATATCCTGGTGGATTTAAGTGTTTCACCTGTGAAAAAGCAGCAGACAATTATGAATGCAACCGATGGGCTCCAGATATCTACTGTCCTCGAGGTAAAACTCCCAGCAGGAAAATGGGTTCATAAGGGCTGGTTTCTTGCAGACAAAGCCTCTGATTTGGATTCAGTGTAGGTACAGAAAAAATGTTAGAGATCTGCCCTTCCTTCCTGCAGCTGTTAGAAGCAGCTTTAATCCCATCACTCATTTATTATACCTTTCATCTGTGACTTGCAGAGGCATAAGTTGAACCACAAACATCGGAAACAGGGTTACCTCCATTTTTCAGATGGTCAGTGAGGCACAGAAGGGGTTAAGTGATGCTTTGAAAGTCTTAGATCAAGGCAAAAGCAGAGCCAAAAATAGAATGGCTAGCTATTGGATGCTATCTGTCACTCTAATATTTACAGCATTAATCACTGTGTAGCAAATGCCTCCATGCAAATTGTGCATTGATGTTCATATAAAGGTTCCATTCATCAGTTATGTAGCTGGGCATTTCTGTCTTGTGATTTCATGAGGATGCTGGGATGTTTAATATGCTTGATGCATTAAGGCTCTAAATTTAAAGCTGCTTTAGTTAAAGGGTGAGGGATAGATGCCAGTTTGGTACATTAAAGGCTGACCTAGATACCCCAACAGGGAAGAAGATGACCTCATTTACATCTCCTTTCTTCAACCAGAAAAAGCAGTTGGCTACTGAGAAAGCCATTCAACCAATAATTGGTTGATTCTTTTGGGGAGGGTAGAAGAAGAGGGGTGAAAGAGTGATAATAGAAGGGACATTTTAATGACTGATTTTTCAGGCAGAGTGGATAAGAAATAATCCTTAGGTTCAGGAATTCAGGGGTCAACTTTTGCCTCTGAGAGACTGGCTGTGGTCCTGAACAAGGTATTTAATCTTTCATTGCTTCTTGTAACTAAAACTATTACGTTTCAGAGAAAGTGCTGATCTGCATTGGAAGAGAGAGTTTTCTCATTGGAAGCTCTGCATATCAATGAAATAATTGGTCTACTCCCATTCTAGTTAAATTAGCTTTCCTATTGATTGGATTTGGTTATTGAAATGAGTAAATACACCAGATCCACCATTTTTTTTTAAAGATTGGGTCTCCTTATTGCTCCCAGATTGGAAATACAGGGGCTACTCATGAGCATAGCCTTAGTACTAATTGTCATAGAAGCTTTGACCTTGTCTGTTTCTGATCTGGGCTAGTTCTCCCCCTTCCTTGTACAAGCTGGTGGCTCCCTGATCTTGGTGGCTTATTTTATTATTATCAGGTGGACACCTGGGCATCACCCACTGCAGCTCAGAACCCCCTAGGCTCAAAAGAGCCACCCACCTTAGCCTTTCTGGTAATGGGATTAATGTTATGCATCACTACACCAAACTAAGTTCCACCCGTTTTTCATTCTAGTATTTTCTATCACATAGACAGTACCAAAATCCTCACAGCTGTCAATTAATCCTTGATTACATGTAGTGATGGGGGCTAGGGAGAATGTGGTAACTGCAATAAAGGGAAGGGCACAAAACTTTATTTTAGTGGATACTTATGTTATCTTCCCCCTGCAAATCTTTTACCAGTGTTGAAAACAAGATATGAATATTTCATCATTCATGAAATGAAGGCCATCTTTCAGTACCCTCTATTCACTTTCAGTTAGAGATTTAGACACAGAGCAAAGAACGGGGAGGAAGAACTCAGGCCTGGAAGCTGTACATACTGTATATTAGTACCTGGATAATCAGGGATTACTTTGTATTCCTGTGGGCTCTTGAATCAGATAGCTATTTGTCATGAGATGCACTCGCATTTTCTAAAGATTCAAAGACAGCAGAAAACCATCCTTAGCAGCCAGATCTTCATTTGTTTCCCATTTAAACACACTCTACCCCCTCACAGGCTGATAAGACTTTGTTCTGTATTAATGAACAAATTCTCATTAATGTAGGGAGGATGTGGTTAAGATTTAATCAGTAATTATTCTATCAGATTTAGTTTTGGGGTAATCTTTTATTTTTAAATAGGTGCTGAAGGTTTGAGAGAATATTTCCCTCTGGTGTGAAATCATCCTCTTTCACTGTTTTATCTTTGTTGGAGGGCCTCAGTATGATTGTGATAGGCTCCAAAGAAGTAACTGGATAAGGATAATTAGCTTGTAGCCTGAAGCTCTCTGCAGTGGTGGCAGGAATACTAGTGAATCTGTCATTGGGCATCTCATGCCCCAGTGTGGCCCTAGCCTGACTGTGACCTGGCCGCTCATAGTTCACTTTCATTGTTTACATTTGCAGTTGACCAGTTTGTCTGACTAGCAGCCATCAGTCCTGCTCCTGTTTTTTTAACTTAATGAGCCAGGTTGTGAATGCAGAGCTGTTTCATGCTCCCAAACCAATATGATTTTAAAGAAAAATTCTTCTTGTCCTAGTTGTCTAAGATAAGTTTACAAGAACTGTGCCTTCACAACATTTTCAAAAGAATGAAAAATGAATGAATGAATGAATGAATTTTTTAAAAAGAATGAAAAATGAAAATATACGCACAAATAACAGGATCATATATTTAGTGCTGGAAGGGACCTTGAGGCTATCAGATCCAACCTGCTCATGTAACAGATGAAGAAACAGGCACAGAGAAGATAAAGGACTTGTTGAAGGTCATACAGCTATTAAGTACCTGAGGCAGGATTCAAATCCAGTCTTCCAGATTCCAAGTCCAGTACATGATCAACAATACCATGCAATGTCCCTTTGTCTACACAGATAAATTGTCAAAGGCATTCATTTCCCTATTTGTGATGAAATTCATATATACCGTTAGAAAGCGAATCTATAATTTAAAATTATATGAGTTTAATTTTAGAGTGTCAAAAAAATTATAAACAAAAATATATTCTAAGAGGACAAAATTTTCTTTTGGGGAAACAAATTTTCTTTCGGTGAAACAAATTTTCTTTCTCATTCAACCTCTTTGCTCTTTCCTTATTTGGTATGTAAAGAGAGTCAAGCTAGGATAAGTAGACCCAGACTTCAATGGCCTGTATTCAGTTGTTTTGCCATTCAGAAATGGCCTGATGTTTGACCTGTTTTCAATAACTGATAATCCAAGATATGCCGTTTTTCTCATTCTTTGTTGAGCCAAATTAGTCTCTTTTTCTCATTGCCTTACTGCCCCACCCTCCTCCCTTCCTGGAAGCCATTGACCCCTTGACATGAAAAATGTCTTTTAGTAAGTCTAATGGCTAATTACCTCCAGGGGAAAAAAAATCCCCAAACCCTAAGTGCGGAATGATTAACTACAAAAGCTTTCACAGTGGGTGTGTTCATGCAACCATGGCAGAATGGGATGTGACTACACACCTGGTACTTCAGGGATGTGATGACAGATTGCAGCAATGCAAACTGACCAATTCTTTGGAACGCATCTTAATCTGTTGTGGTCAAAAGAGCAGGGGCTGAAGCATCCCATGCTTGGAAATACTTTTTTCCAGCAATTTATTTTTGGCTAAAGTTTTAGGTTTTTACCAAGTGGGGTATTATTTTTTTAATGGACCTTCAGGTTGTCAGGGTTGGAATCCATATTGCTTTGCATTGTTTATCCTGAAATGTTTCACACTTTCCCTTGGCATGACTATCTCAGCTGGATGCTATTTTCTAGAACCGGGTTTTCCAATTGTACAGTTGTCTACTCTTTTCAATAGGAATAACACTCTATCCCCAACCTCCACGTTCCCTAGGTTTATATAGGTTTAAAGGGAGAGCTCATCTAGTTCACACTTTTCTCCTCTCCCCAAACATTTTATAGATGAGGAAACTGGAGACCATTAAAGAGATTAAGTGACTTGATCAAAGCTACAGCTGGTAGAAACCTAGTCTCCTGACTACCAGACCTGTGTACTTTCCACTCACTGCCTCACATTGCCTCTATTTGCCAACTTTATCAGTTCACACACACAGAGTTCTTAGTGACAAACCTATTTTTGCTTTATTATTTTTAATCCTTTTATTTTTCGAAATAATTTCCTGAGGTGAGGAGGCCTTTCCCGGTCTATCTCCCCATCCCCTACCTAGTTCTTTGCCTCTGAGACTACTTTCCATTTGCACTGCACATATTGTATACATATAGAGTTTTTTGCATGCTGTCTGTCCTTTAAAATGATTGTTTCTTAAGGGCCGGGACTGTTTTTTGTCTTACTTTGTATGTCAAAGTCTTAGAACAGGACTTAGCTCATAGTAAGTATCTAGTAAATGCTTATTGACTCTTTCCTTGATTGAAGTTTGTGAGTTGTTTTTGGTTGTTTTTTTACAAATCAGTGAAAAAATAAAATGTCTGTTTTGCAGCTCTCTTAGGAGAGGCTGAGAATAGCAATAAATAATAACGTAGTTGTTATTTAGTCAAATCCCCTAACAGTTAATTTTTACTTTTTAATATCTGCCATGGGGAATTTCCTACTTACATGAGTGAGCAATCTATGACTGCCTCAGCAAGTTAGTCTTATTGATTTGAAAGTCAAATCTTTTAACAGTTTCTTTGGGAACCAGTGGTGGTGGGGAAAAAAACCTTTAGATTCATCTTTTATTAGCTTCTAGGAGAGGATTTTAACTAGGATTTAAAAAGATACCTATTTTAGATTATTTTTACAAATTGACTATGAAGAAAGAGATGGAAAGGTGCCTTGCTAGTTTTCCTTCCCAAAATAACCAAGAATTCAGGTTGCTGAATTATTTAATTAAGTTACTTAATTAACTTCTTGGTAAGATTATTTCATTGAATAAGATAAGATACAACAACTAGAGGATTCTGGGAAGATGGTGGAGTAGGTTAGAAAATTCCAAGCTCTCCAGATTTCTTCCACAAACAACACAAAATAGCACCTCTGTGTGAATATAGCATGGCAAAAATAAACAAGAGTTGGGGTGGAACAATGGTTCTCCTGGGACAACTGGAGAAGATCTGAAGAAAGATCTCAGGATAGAGGTTCAGCCAGAGTGAAGTGTAAGCACCTTCAGGGTGGCCCCACTGAAACAGCCAGCTTTAAGGGCTTAGGGGTAGCTGGCTTGGGAGGTAGCCTCAACCTCAGCCATAGGAAGCTTCACCTCCCAGAGGGGGTGAGTAGTCAGGAGGTCTGAGCTGGGGAAGATTAAGGGAACCCCTGCTGATAAGGGAGGCCAGGCCCAGCTCTGCTGCTAAGATATGGTACTAGGTGAGAAGGAATCAACACAGGCCCAGTGGGTGTAGAAACAGTGGGGCAGGCATGCTGCTGGCTGTGGGCACTTACAGGACAGCTGAGTTCTTGGCGTTGGTTCTATGCCAGAGGAGAGAACTGAAGATCATAGCCACTGGAGGGTTCTCAGGGGGGCAAGAGCACTTCCAGCCTACTGTGCCAGGGGGCCTTAGGCGTGGCTCAGAGGGGAAAAGGAGTGGAGAGGTTGCGCCCTGGACAAAACTCAAAAAATAATAGTAAGAAGGACCTGAGGCCAAGAATGGAAAATAACAAATTCTTGTCTTTCAAAGACCAAGAGAGTATGTGGTAATTCCCAGAAACAAATATTCAGGGGGATTTATTAGGCATGTATTATATGCAAGCCAGTGAACTCAGTAGTTTTCAAATAAGGTAGTTCATCTGATGACTGATTTAGGTTCCTCCTTTTCCTAAATCAGTTTTCTGTTACCTTGAACTTCTCTTTGCTTTTAAAATGTGATAATGAGACCATGCAAGATAATAAAACAGGGGAGACAGTATGAAGGATCCCAAGGAGAACTAGCCTGGAAGTCGGGAAGATTGGCTTTAATTCCCACTTGTGATATGTATGTGCTGTGTCACCACAGGAAAGTCACTTAACCTGGCCGTGTCCCGCAAATGAAAGAAAGCCCATGTAGAAAAAGAGGAAGGGAGAGGAAGAACAAATAGCAATGTAAAATGTTTATCTTCCACTTTGAGCTGCATAAATTGATTGTAGATGTACCAAGAAAAGACTGTTTCATTGTTCATTTTTTTTTGTCACTCATTGTAACACTTTCAAAACATATCTCCCTTTTGTTTCTTATCTTTCAAATGACGTTTTCCTCCCTATGTCTCTTCAATTAATGAATATATTCCTAAAGAATTCAAATATCATAGTTATGTGGGGAAAAGCAATCTGCATACTCAACCAATTCGCAAGAAACCGTTTTGAATGTGATTCGTTCATTTTTTAGAATAATGTTGACCATACTGCATAAGTGAAGCAGTGTGAAAACAAAGATACTCATTATGATGAGCTGAATGTTAATGATCAGAATAAAAAGTGTCTAAGCATCATGGCCTTCAATGGTTTTCCATTGCAGAACTTGGATATGAACATTAATGGGAACATGATGTCCCTGTAGAGGCTCGATGAAAATCACGTTTCTGGCTTTTTCAATAAATAATCCATTGAATAATCTTCCCTGGATCTGCTTTTGGTACAATTTCTGTGAAGCTCATAGCGAGCAATTTTTGTTTCACAACTGGTGGGAATATTATGTATTTACAAGAATATGGGATTTTAGTGGCCAAAAACTGACCAAGTAGAAATTCAAATCCACCTGTTATCTGTAGAACAAAGTCTTTGGAATCCTTTTACCTGCAGTTATCAGGGAGCCCGTTTCTTACATAACTTCAAGACTAACTCAAGGGCTATCAAAATACATGGTTAATAGTGTTCTGCAGCTGATGTTCAGTATTCACCGACATTAGAGTCCACCTACAATTTTGAGACCAAGTGTCTGAATGAGTTTTGCAAGGAAATTGCTTTGTCAAAGAATTAGGGTTGGTTGATTCCTTTCACACTGGGAACAGAAGAAGGAATGTACTTCCACACCCAGTATTTGGGTGAGAGGAGTGGAATGAATACTGGGGTTCTAATTGTATAGAGCTCTCTCTCTGATGCCCTGATGATAGTAGTAACAATGTAGATTTTTGTTTGTTTTTCATCGTATTTGTATTGATTGAATTTGCAAAGCCTGAATAAAAATTATATATCCTCGCAAAACTCATAAGTGAATCTCCCCAGATGGGGATTTGAACAACAAAGACCTACCTGTTCCTTTCTATTCTTTGAACAGGGTCTTTGCTTTTACAAAGGGTAAACTCAGCAGACATTTTTATTCCTCATTTCATCATATTCAATGGAATACTTTTACCAAGAAGGTAATTAAATAGCTTGTTGCTGAGTGGAAAGGTGTGAGTGGAAAGTTATGTCTAGATCGAACAAATCATTGTCACTGTAAAGCTACTTTAAAACTGGGATAATTCATTCTTAGGAGAACATATCTGATTTATAAATTTGAAGTCATAAAGTGTTTTACCTGAATGCTGGATGAGATCTTATCATAGTAGTTTATATTTACTTTTGGAGCAGTAAAACCCTAGGCAGCTGCTTTTAGTTATGTGGCCCCTTCCTTGGCCGGATGAGGTGAGTGTAGGAGATAAGAGCATTCCTTTTTTATTGGCTTGATTGAGCATTTGAAGGTAAAGGAATGGGAGGTTTATGTCATTGCCAAGAGCTTCTGTGAAGAGTACCTTGACTTGGACCCATCCTAGTGAATAGTCCACAGACCCTTCTAGCAGACATATTAATGTTTACAGGTCAGTGGGGCCTATTCAATAAAATCATTCCCAGTGCACTAAATAATAGCCTAAAAGAAAGAATGCCTTCTCCCTGTCTCAAAGGGAACTGATGCCTCCATCCTCTTCAAAAAGGGATCAGGTCATAGCAGTGTTTATAAAATACTGTAAAGTCTTTGGGACAATAATATTCAGTCACTAAATTTCCAGTTTCTTTTGGTAGCAACTCTGTTCACTCATCTTCCTTCAAAAGAAATTCATTTGTGCAGTAGAAAATGGTCTGAATTTTAAGTCAGAAGACTTCAATTTGAATCCTGGTTCTGCCACTTAGGCAAGTCATTCTGGACCTCTAGGTTTCAAGTCCTTGTCTGTAAATATAAAGCTCTTTGTAAACCTTACAGTACTATATAAATGTTAACTATTACTACTACTAATTATTGTTTATTTTATATATAAATTTATATATTTAATTACATCTTACAAGCACTATATATTATTTATATTTGTATTATTATATTAATATAGCCATTGTTTATTATTGTTGTTATTATTACTAGGCAACCCCTTTTAGCTCTTAGTCTATGACGCAATAAACCTAGACATTAAAAGATTAGGAAAATAAGGCTACTTAGACCTGGTTCTCATTAAACTGTTGCTGAAAAATGGGGTCACCCTAGATAAGTAGTAACTATAAATATGCACTGCGGTATATTTTGGCAAGTTTCTATAAGTAATTTCACTCAACCAGAGAATATTCATGAACTTCATTGAAAATGTCTAGAAAGCTTATTAAGATCCCTATATTTTCATGGTTTCAAAAAAATTCATACAAGTGGTCTGTATTGGCTCATAACCAGCATCTGAAATGTTCAAGCTCTCTTGCCTTGGTATTATTGCTTCTTGAGTTACAAGATGCCAAAATGATGACGGAGTATGGTGGGGTTTTTTATTGCCCAATAAATAACATCATAGTAGGTCATAATTCTGCATTAACCATTGAATGCCTAAAATGTATAAAGTATTCCTAGCTGTATCCAAGGTAGAGTGGAGAAATGGCACAATGACACTTCTTAAGAATTATTTGCTATTTTTTAGACCTGAAGACTGAGGCCTAGAAAGTTGGACACTGACTGATGGCCTTCTGGAATTATACTAGGAAACAGTCATCTTTCTTTAGTTTTGAAATTACATTTAAACATCTCCATGACGTTTCACAATAGTTTCACAGAGTTTTCACAGACTTGCAAGCTCAGGAGAGACATTAAAAGATTATCTAATTTATCATGCTGCCTTCATGCAGAGAGGCCCCGTGGTTTAAAAGGAAGGCATGCTGGATCGAGAAAACTTGAGTCTAGTCCTGTCTCTAGCATGTAGTAGCTCTGTGGAGTTGGGCTTTTGAATTTGTGGCTCTCAGTTTCATTTTGTTTATCTGGAAAATGTAGAAAATTATACATCTTTCTTAGAGTTATAGGAGGACCAGAGGAAATGGTACAAAACATTGTTTAACATGCAAAGGTCTAAGTGGGAGTTATGCATCATGGAACTGGATCCATCTTAGATTGATATGTTCCCTTATATTTTCATAAACACCTGAACTGATTTTTCCCCCAGTTTTACAATAGTAAGCCATATAAGCATCTAGGCAACTTTAATGTTAAAAGAGTTTTTCTTGTACCTAAGGAAAATTCCTCCTAATGCAATGTTAATTTATTCTGTCTCCAACTTCTATGGACTCCATGTACTGGAAGACCATAGTTACCTAATGTCCCAGGCTAAGTTATTCCTGTTCCGTTAGCCCTATATTTCTCAATATGTGTTAAAATACTAGTTACTAACACTCCCTTCTTAAATTGTCTTGTATTTGCATATTTGTTGACTTAAAAAAAATCTCCCAGTAGAACACTAGCCTCTTGAGGTTAGGGGCTATATTACATTTCTGCTTTTGTATCTCCAGTCTGGTATAGTGAATGAGACCTGGGCTCCCATCCTACCTCTAATACTTTGCTATTAACTTCTCAGTGCTCCAGGCAATTCTCTTAAGATGATAGTTAAAAACTCATCAGTGGTAGGAGTTTGCAGACTGCTTATTTTTATTGTGATGAAATTACATGATTGGAACTCCCTAGCTTTCAAAGAATGCCTTGAACATTTTGGGGGGAATGGCCCTTTGATTTAATTGGAAACTCCTTTTTACCAATACAGATTTCCCCATACCTCCTCACGGAGTCTGTTGGATAGATTTTGTAGTCATGAATTTTCTTGAAATTGACAACTATAATTCAATTGAGAAGGGGTCCATGGACTTCACCAGACTGCTAATGGTGTCCATGACACAAAATTAAGAGCCCGTATTTTAGATTGTTTTCTAGGTTAAATAAAAGGCTATGGAACAAAGTTTCACAGTCACTATGTGTTAAAATATGAATCTGTAAGTTTATTTATCTGTTATACCAAGCTGACTCAAACCTTGAACATAGTAAGCTCTTAATAAATTCTTCTTTGAATTGAATTTTCAAACCCCTCGAAAATCCTTATCACTAGACAGTCCTATCTTATCTCTCTACTCAAATTTTTAAAAATAGAGGAAAGATGTCCCTACTCCTGACAAAGGGGGAAATAACATCTTTCTTAGCTTATAGTTATGAAAGACACGCAGATCCATGTTGTTTAGAATGCCATCATGTACCCAAGGGTAAGCTGACAAAAATAGAAAGTGAGTGTGATTGGATAAAAATGTCAAGATGTTGAAAATTAAAAGATAAAATAAAGCTTGTTTTGGTATATGCATGTTGCGATTAATGTCCTTTCGTTGAGGTGAACATTTGTCTCCCCATTGTCATGTGTGCATAAGACTTTTGACTTTGAGGTATGTTGAGTTGGCTTTTCACCTCTCAAATAAAAAGTGTTTTCTTTGTTTGACAGAGACCAGATACTGCTACACTCAACACATCATGGAAACCACTGGAAACAGCATATCAGTCACCAAACGTTGCGTGCCTCTGGAAGAATGCTTATCTACTGGCTGTGTAGACTTAGAACAAGAAGGACACAAGGTCAGGGATCAAATGAACATGCCTGGTACAAATCAGATGGAATTCTAATAAGTCATATATCTGCCTTTGGCCACAGTTCACTCCCCAGAGCCTACTGAGTTGCTGCTTCCTTAAGCTATCTTTATTCTCCCTCTTTAAGGGAGTATACTCTCCTGCTTACCCTCACACAGTCAGTCTTTTTCTTTTTCTTTTTCCCAATCTTGTCTGAACCCTTGTGACCCCATTTGGGGTTTTCTTGGCAAAGATACTGGAGTGATTTGCCATTTCCTCCTCCAGTTTCACCCTCATATACTCCAAGACTAAGTGAAAAGGGAACCCAGAATGAGCACTAACATCAATCAGGTAGTCAGTAAACATTAATTAATCACCTAAAATGTTTCAGGAACTGTGCTAGGCACTGGGAATACAAAAAAGAGGCAAAAGACCATCCCTGCCCTCGTGGTGCTTACAATCAAATGGGTAAGACAACAAGCAAACAAATATGTACAAACAAACCAAATCCAGGATAAATAGGAAATGATTAACAGAGGGAAGGAACTAGAATTAGAAAGCCTTCCTACAGAAGGTGACTTAGTTGGGACTTGAAGGAAGCCAGGAAAGCCAAGTGGCTGTCAAACAGTGTCTTCAGATTCTTGAAAATACAGACCCAGTAAATAAACGTGCTTATTAGCTTGGCAGCTCTTCTTTCTGAGGAGGAATATAATAATTAGTTTTTTGCGGGGGGAGAACAAAGGGAAAACTTTGCAAAAACTCCTCGCCAGTGTAACTTGTGATGGCTTTGCACTCAGTACAGAGTATATTTGACCTTGGTTGCTTTGGATAAGAGAGGTCCGTTTCTCTCTTTGGAATGTTTAGCTCTTGAGTTTGGTGAGTGCTGCTGCATGGATTCACCCTGCATAGATGGGGTGGTATTTAGAGCTATCCCTAAGGACGGTAATGGGGTCCAGGACATACTACACTATTTTTACTTACCCAAGTCTCTTACCTCTATCATTTTACTCAAATGAATTTAAGGTAAAATGAACATCCATTGTAGCCTTAAAAGCAAGAGGAAGATGGAAGAGTCACAGAAGGGCAATGTAAGGGGTGTTTAAAGAAGGGGAAGGGGCAGCCTTGGTAGTAGGATGTCTGGGTTTGTTATCCATATTCAAAGAAGCCTTAGATCTTTAAAAAAAAAAGAGCAATCACACTCTTCTCCCTCTACCAATTATTTCTCTGAGTCCCTGACCAATTCTAATCCTGACCCCTATATTGTAACTATAGACAAGACACTTAAGTCTTATGAGCTTCAGCTTTTTTATTTGTAAAGTGTTACTAATAATATAGTCTTATACCTTACAGGAACATTTTAAGGAAAGCCTTTGAAAATATTATTGATATATTTTGCTTTGGTTTTTAATAATCATTTCCAAATATCTCTCTCTCCCTTTGTAATAGGAATACGGATTAGATTTGTGCTTCCATTGCTATAGGGAACTCCCAAAGGAGGAAACTCCCTCTATCAAATCAGGTAAAGGGTTGCCTAGAGCACTCAGAGTTTGAGTGACTTGCTGAGTCACACAATCTATATATATCAGATACTAGACAAACTCTAGGGCTCTAAGTCTAACTCGAAGGAAGGAAGGAGGGAAGAGGAAGGAAGGAAGGAAGGAAGGAAGGAAGGAAGGAAGGAAGGAAGGAAGGAAGGAAGGAAGGAAGGAAGGAAGGAAGGAGAAAGAAAGAAGGAAGGAAGGAAGGAAGGAAGGAAGGAAGGAAGGAAGGAAGGAGAAAGAAAGAAAGAAAGAAGGAAGGAAGGAAGGAAGGAAGGAAGGAAGGAAGGAAGGAAGGAAGGAAGGAAGGAAAGAAGGAAGGAAGAAGTTCAATAAAAATTAGCCAACAGGGGTGGCTAGGTGGCACAGTGAGTAGAGTGCCAGCCCTGGAGTCAGAAGGACCTGAGTTCAGATCCAGCCTCAGACACTTAACACACACACACACACACACACACACACACACACAACCTAGCCGTGTGACCTTGGGCAAGTTACTTAACCCCAATTGCCCTCTAAAAAGCAAAAAAAAAAAAATTAACCAACATATTAACTGAGTCTGACATTCAAAATTTCCGGCATATCCCTAACACATCCTCCATTGAAAGGTAACTAGAGAGGATGATTACTCATGGCTGGACAAGAAGAAAATAATCAAAGCAGGAATTAAGCAATAGTCAAGGGACATCTTTCCTTCCAACTTGAGCCCAGAGGATGGGATGGAAGTAATTAGCTGGTTAATTCTGATATAAGTTTAATTTTGGGACTTGAAAAATCTGGGCAAACTTGTTCCTTGGCCAATAGCATTTCACCCTTTAACATCTCAAGACAAATTGAGAGTGACTAGTATGTGTAACACCCTCTGAGGGAAGTAAAGTCAAAGCATACACATCTCCATTGTACTGATGGAGACAATGAGCTTATACCAACATAAGAGTTATATCACAATCAGTGTTAGAACCTGGGTCCCATAAGGTCTATAACTAAAGTTCTTTCTCTTTGATGATGTTATCATATGCAACCAAAGGAGGGCTGGTCATTTCCTTTCCAGAACGTTTTCCTTGCTGCTCATTTTGGGATTTAAATGATCTTTTCTGTGAGTTGGACTGTTCTTTCTAGAAATCTCTGCCTCACTTCATCTGATGACTTCTCACCACTAGTTTTCTTTCTTTCTTCTAGGTCTGTACTTCTTGCTGTGAAGGAAATATATGTAACTTACCACTGCCCCGGAATGAAACAGATGCAATATTTGCCACCACATCCCCCATCAATCAGACAACTGGCCACTCCCATCATGTGTCAGTAATAATGTCATGTTTGTGTGTGTTATTGGGATTAACCTCCTAATGACTCTGAGGTGCCATTTGTTTAGTGAACCAGGAAACTCTGGAAGGAAGATATTTACCTACACATGCCATTGGCCTAACTATAGCACATATCTAAAATTATAATATTTAAGGATGTTCCCATTACCAAGACCTTTAGGTATCTGGGGACATGCCAGCCAAGTATTACTGCTTCAAGTTAGGAAACAAAAATTACTCCATTGTGATCATCTTGAATACACCAAGCCGTCTTCTAAACCAGACTGCTCCCAGCATGCACATCTGAGTTCTGTATCACAAAAGCTTTTTTCCTCTCTGATCTGGCTCTATATTTGTTTAACTGCAACCACAAATTCATGTTTAGAATTTTCTTTTTAGTCTTAATGAAAGGATTTGGTTTTCCTGGAAGCCTTTTCATTGGGTGTCTGGAAAGAGTTGTTACCTTATACAAGTGAGAATTATATGAAGACAAACAGAAACCCACAGCGATGATTTATCTAAGGGTCACATCCACCTCTGTTCAGTTTTAATTCTCTTGCCCAGCCTTGTGAGAGGTAAGCAAGAATTAAAAAGATATTGGTGTATATGAAGAGGATTTGGGAGGAAAGCTCCGCTCCAGTATATCTGGGTCAAATATTTTTATTGTGACTATACTTGACCCTATATATAAGGCTCTGTCTAGAGTTGATGGGAATTCTAGCTTCTGTCCATTTTTATCACATCAGGAATCAACCAAGATTTTATCAAATGCCCACTATGTGCCAGGCACTGGGGATTCAAATAATGGAACAATCTCTACTTGTAATGAGTTTATAAGCTACACTTCAATTGAAGTCCCCATGTAGGGTTTCCCATAACAATAGTGAAAAGTCACTAGGGTTTTTCCCTGTTCCTGATCCCAGTACAGCAGACTGATGGAAGGAAGAACTTGGGGAATAGCACCATTCCCTCTGAGCCCAGGAAGGGCCTCAGTCATCCCCCTCCTCCATCCACAGGGGAGACCAGAGCCAATTAAATATCAGTGGAGTCATTCTTCCACCTATAATTCTTCTCCCACTGAATTCCCATTATCCTTACAGAGAATTTCTAAGTGAAATGATTGTAGCACTGGGACACAATCATTGTTTGATGCCTGAGGGCTGGGAGGTAGGGAAGAAAGATTGGGTATGAATAGGAAAAATAAAAGGTGCTATGTGAGAGTAGGTAAAGGGGCCTTAGCAGTTGCAAACTCTCATTTTGGGGGGATGTTTGCTCCTGAGGTAGAGGGTGAAGTTTTCACCATCGTTAGCTATATTTTTGACATTCTATGTTGCTATTTTTCTTTTTTCTTGTAAATCATTTATACAATATTTATTTTTCTATGACATAACTAAAAATGATAATGTATTATAAAGAAATCCATTGTTCAGACCATGTTCAGAGAGAAGTTATTTTTAAAGAGCAGTAGAACTTGTAATATATTTTTGTTGAAAGTCATCAATTATCCTTTGCACCAATGCTAAAAAAAAGTTGCCTTGTGTTGCATGAGTGTTTTATCTCAAAAGATATTGTATGGTTTCCTCAGCAGGATTGCTCTAGGAGCATTTGCACATGATAATCATTAATTGTCCTGAGTGTAGATTCCCACTGAGAGTACACAATGAAACAGGATGGAAGCGTTGCCAAATGAAGAGGAAAATGGCACCAGGGTCCAAGTGCCACAGTCAGGGAGGTGTCTCTGAAAATAACTTAAAATGCTGCATCTAAGTATGCATAGGCTATAAAGTCCTAAACAATATCACATGGAGTCGTAATCAAGGATAAGGAGGCAATGTGGTACAGTGAAAAGAACACTGACTTTGGAGTCAGAGGATCCAGGTTCAAAATCTGCCTCTAGTGACTATTACCTATGTGACCTTGGGTAAGTCATGTCACTTCCCTAGACCTCAATCTCCTCATCTGTAAAATTAAGAAGTTGGACTTGATGGCCTCTGAGATTCCTCCTAGCTCCAGCTCTATGATCCTATGATGTGATCTAACATGGGGCTGACTATTTGAAACGTAAGGCTTTATGACACTGCCTCTCTACATTCTCTTTAAGAGAGATACTGCCTATGTATCGTAACACACATGTGAGGCGAGTGAACAAGTCATTCAGTTGAATCATGGCAAAGAGCCACAGAATGTTTACAATGAAAGGTGCCCTATAGATCATGATGGATACTGTTGAAATAGAGCACTTAATGTTCAGTGTTACTGGATTTGCTATAGGGTCCTACAGCAAGGTCTCTCCTATTCACATTAAATGTGGCTTGATTTAATCCTGCTTCTAATGGAGCCCCATCAGAGTGATGGGGACAGCTCCTGAACTCATCTCTAAAGGTCACAGAAGTTTATTTACAACATCAGACTACCTCAGAGTATCATTAGGCATGTGCCCAGCAGGCAATGGGATAACTTAGACTCTGAAGTTTTAGGTGTGTATGTTTAGGATAAGACAATAAAGTCTTGGCGGGATGTGATCTACATTGATAGAGGGGTTACTAATGAAATCACAGGTCCTGTTGATGTAGAAGAAGGAGGTGGAAGGAAACAGTGATGAACCATCTAGCCCTCGGAAACTCTGCCCAATGGCCTGATATTGTGGACTTTTGTCAACCTGCTTTGTGGAAGTCATCTAAGCCTGCTCAGGCAGGCAGCCATCACTCCAGAACTCTGGCCTGACCATTTGCTTCTTTCTGTACATCTGCCTCATTCCTCTTGCTGAAAGAGGTGACATTTTGATGTTGCTACTAAAGATGCTATAAAATACAATGGAGGTGTTGATGTCCTTCATGTCTACAAATAGATTTGCTTGCATGGGTTTCTCTCCATTGATTGCTTTTAAAATAATGCATGGCACTTTGAGTAAGAGACAAAACACGAATGTTGATCCCCACCGAACAAAGTGATCACACAAAGGCCTGCCTGGCTATATATCATGGAGAATCCATTAGCCTGGGTGGTCAAATCCATGGGCTTGAACAAAATCTTTAAGCCAGGGTTTATCAACAGATCTGAAAACCTGGTATTGCATGCATCCATTGGGATGGGCTGTGGGGTTTTTTTTCCAATACAAAAGAATGCAGTAAACTATACATTCCAGGCCTTCCCTACGACCTAGAGTAGCCAACCAAGGGATAGGTCATACACATGAAAGGCACATTGCTAGTCTGGCCTTTCCACCACATTAATTTTCCTAGAAAATGCCACCATCAGCAGCTGCATGAAGTACGAAGAGCAGTCATGTGTATTTAATCCCTATATGCCACATATTTATTTTTAGATTCTCCACAGCATTCTCATTTTAAAATGAATGTGATGGATATCTAAATTTTGTAAATACTGTACATTTTGTAAATGGATGAAATAAAGATTTTAAGTGCATTTGAACTCTCACTTACAAATACGTCAAGCAAGCAGTTGTCCAATATGTGTGGAGTGACTACTTTGTGTAATACTCTTCTCTAGGCATTAAAGAGAATCCAGCGAAGGCTCCAGAAAGTCCATCTTCAGAAGCCTAGCCTTCGGTTAGGGAGATAAAACAAGAGACACATAAAAAGACAGCTTAACCATGCCAGGGAATGTATGTGTTGAATAACCCACACAGACAATGGATTTCAGAAATTCAAAGGACAAAGAATTTGTGGGCTACTTGAAACAGATGGTTTTAAAATTAAGCCCACAATTGGTTTTCTCTAGAACGTGTTTGTCATGATCAATAATAATAATAACTCCTTTTTATTAAGCTTTAAAGTTTGCAAGGTCTGTTTAATTCTCAAAACTACCCTATGAGCTAGATGCTATTGCTTTCTCCTTTTCAGAAGAGGAAACAGAGTTCCGTGACTTACCCAGATTTACAAAACCAATCAGAGCCTGGGGGCAGCTAGGTGGTATAATGGATAGTGTGGTGGGCATGAAGTCAGGAAGACCTCAGGCACTTGCTAGCTGTGTGACCCTGGGCAAGTCATTTAACCCTGCTTGTCTCAGTTTTCTCATCTGTAAAATGAGTTGTAGAAGAACATGGCAAACCACTCCAGTATCTTTGCCAAGAAAACCCCAAATGGGGTCATGGAGAGTCAACAACAAATAAGAACCTGAGGTGGGATTTGAATTCAGGCCTCCCTGATTCCAAGATTAGCAGTCTGATCTGCTATTCAAAAACAATTGTTCCCCCTTAGCTTTTATAGTCAGTTTTGTCCATGGTCATATAGTAGAAAGCACAGTCATTCCTTGGAACTTCCCCATGCAACCGGGAGCAGATGGTTTAATAACCACTGCTCCCTTCCCCCAACCAAATGAAAATCATATTGCTAATATTCTTTGTGGTTAAGATGTGAATATCACCATTAACAAAAGCCAAGCCAGGGCCACAAATGACTATTCTAGGTCTAAAAGAATCAAGATAGAAGACCAAAGCAAAATGAAGGAGTTGAAACTTAAGATTCTTCTGATTATATAGTGAGATATTGTCATCTCCACCTACTAGGCATTCTATTCATCATGGCACTTGCTGTGTATCTCAATAAGTCACCTTTCCCCAGAACAGTCACTAAAAATAATTTAATCACATTACACAAAGGTTTAGAAAAATGGGAGCATTTACTCCCAAGTAACAAAAAACCTGCACCACATATTTTATTCTGTCTCTGGATCTATCATTTTCCAAGGATGGAAAACTTGCATGCTAAAGTCCTAATCTCCACTACAGGCATCACTGAGCCTTGGGCCCAAAATTATAGCATTCTTCACAGCTATCTTGATTTCTAGTTGTTGGTTTGGCTGGTTTTTTTTTAAGTCAAATACATGCTATAAAACAATGACATGGAAATGCCATTTACATAAAAGTTACACCTGGCAGCATTCACTTTGGGGTCTAGTGTTTCTTGGAATTTTATATCATGTTCTAAAAAATGGTATTATTGTAGAACTATGGACAGAAACAAGAGGCAGCTAGGTGGTGCATTGGATAGAGTGTTGGGCTTGAAGTCAGGAAGACTCATCTTCCTGAGTTCAAATCTGGCCTCTGATAACCTATTAGCTGTGTGACTCTGGGCAAGTCTCTTGCCTGTTTGCCTAATTTTCCTCATCTGTAAAATGAACTGGAGGAGAAAATGGCAAACCACTCCATTATATTTGCCAAGAAAACTCCAAATGGGATAGTGAAGAGTCAGAAATCACTGAAAATGACTCAACAGCAATAGCAACAAAACAGAGAAATGGTGTAGTGAAAAAAAAAAAAAAAGGACATGGATTCAGGAGACCTGACTCTGAATTCTAGCTGTGTCATTTCTTGGTTTTTGGTGGTGGACACAGTTCTGTGTGTGCCATGGGCAAGTCGCTTAAGTGCCCTGAAATGAAGTTTCCTAATCTGTCAAATGAGAGGGTTGGAACACATAGCTTCCAGCAGCCCCTTCCAATTCTATATCTATGATCTATGAAGTTCCTTTGCCCTCAATATCCTCATCTGAAAAACGATAACAACCCATGAAATAATTCTCATAGGGATGTTGAACTACTTAGTAAGCATTAATATAGCACTTTAATTACAATATAAATGTGAATTCTTATTATCGAATGTATATCATGCTTTAAAAATACATAAAAACCCCAAATAGATAAATTATAGGTTGATTGTTCACATTGCAAAAGGTTTCTTTGCTTTTCTAAAAAGGTGTACTGTGAGTGCCCTTTAATAAATAGCATCCCTGCTGCATTTTAAGTGATTTAATGGACCAGCAAGTTTTCAGGATTCATCTACTACATCATCCAAGGTAAGACTGTATCTTGTGTCTTTCATCTCTAGAAGAGTACTTCACACTATCCCTATGAGGTAGAGTGGTGGTATTTACCTCTTTCTAAAACAGGCAGAGTGAGTAGGGTCAGGAAGACCTGTATTCAAATCTAATCTCTGTCATATACTATCTGTGTGACAATATACAAGTCATTCAACCTCTCAGCTAAAGAGGTTAAGCTATAGGCAGTTGCCAGTTTCTTTGTTGGAAGGAAACTACATTGGTAAGTTTCCTACACTAATGACATCAGAGGCCTGGACCAAAAAATAAGTAAAATAGGTAAATCAAGGACCAGAGTAGTTATATGGTATGTCTAAGAGCAACTTAGGGGCAGAGCTGAAGCTAGAATTCTCCTGACTCCCACTATTCATCAAAATATGCCTGATAACAAAAGTATTTTTTTGTTGTTTCCCAACTTAAAAGCAATAACTTGAGATTTTATAGCATAAAACCAATATAGGTCTTAAAAATATTTTCCAGCTAGGATTTCATTTTCTGCAGCTGTTGAAAAGAACCCCTCTGCTGGTTTTAAAACGAAGTCATTTCCCACTAGCAGATTTCTATTGTTTTGCCTTACTGCTGGCAAGTTTTAATAGTTAGAGCTGTTGGAACAGTAAAAAATCACATGTGGCTGTGTATCTGGGGCTCAGCTGAGACCTCAAACCCCAAGGCTTCATGTTGAGAGGCAGAGTGAGAAAAGTTCTGGACATGGAGCCAGAAAAAACTGGGTTCAGACCTTAACTCTTACATTTTTGAACTTTGTGACCATGGCCAAGTCACTAAATGTCTCTGGCCCTCATTTTCTTCATCTATAAAATAGAAATGATATACAGGTGGTACCAGCTTTGAAAGGAAGTTATAAGGCTCAGATAGATAATGAGTGTAAAACATTTTGCAAACCTTAAACCCGATGGACAAGAAGGATCTAGGATTGGTTTACTATGGAATTTCCTCTACCAAAGCAGAACAGAACTTGAACATTTCCATATGCTTACTTGGGCACACAAAGGTTAAATCATAATTGCTTACATTTAATTAGCACTTTCAGATTTACACAGTCACTAAATATATTATCTCATTTGATTCTAGCAACAATCCTGTGAGTCAAGTGCTATTATTATCCCCATTTTGTAGAAGAGAAACCAGAGTCTGAGTGCTATTAAGTGACTTGCCTAGGCTCACACAGCTAGTAATTTTTGAGTTAGGATTCAATCCTGATTGAAGTTGTCAATCTGATTTCAAGTTGTCTTGCCCAGGGTCACACATCTTTTAAATGTTAAAAACAGTATCTGAACCAGATGTTCCCGATCTCAGTCCAAGACTCTACATTGTTGTTCATTTGTTTCAGTCACATCATACTCTTTGGGACCCCATTTGGGGGTCTTCTTGGTAAAGATTCTGAATTAGTCTGCCAATTCCTTCTCCACCTCTTTTACAGATGAGGAAACTGAGTCAAACTGTATTAAATGACTTGCCCAGAGTCACACAACTAGTCTGAGGTCAGATTTGAACTCAGAGCTTCCTGACTCCAGGCCCAGCACTCTATCCACTGTGCCACCCCAAGGCTCTATTCATCATCCCAAACTAACTCTACAAAATGTTATATGAATGAATGATGAATGAATAAAAATGCATTTATTCAATCTAATAAGCCGTTAAGCTCTGGAGATACAAATACAAGCAAGCAAGGTGGTCCTTGCCCTCAAAGAGCTTACATCCTAATAGAGGAAGAAAACAGATACATGGTAGTAGTAGTCATGAAGGAGTATTTTGGACAAGGAAGAAAGAATCAATGATAATTGGAATCAGTGCTATTAATTGATGGATGAATTATTCATAATCACTTGACAAACATATATTAAATGCTTACAATATTTTAGGCACATTTATTTTCACCCTAAGCTCTGGGCATAAAAATAAAGACAAGAAGAAAGACTATCTCTGCCCTCAAAGAGCTTACATTAGAACTGAGCAGAGGTTATTGGGGCATATTGGTGATGTCTGCAGTCAGACGTACTGAGATTGGAAGAATGACTGAAAGCCATCTTAGGCCATCCCTCAAAAGAAGGTCCTGAGAGGAACTCACCAGTTGGAGAAGGGGGCCACGGGGCTGGAGGGATATTCCCAGGTGAGTGTTTCTGATTTCTCTGTTCTGCTGTCATCAATCACTCTTTGAAGTGTTTCTAATTTCTCCAATTGTCACTCTTTGATGGGGACAGCATTCAGGGTGTTTTTTTTCCTAACTAGGACCACAGAATTTGGAACTGGAAGGGACCTTTGGGCTCAGCTAATCCAACCTCTTCATTTTGCAGATGAAATTGAAGCCTGACTATCAAGTAATTAATAAATGACTATTTCTGGGACTGGGGGAAGGGCTTATGAAATAAAAGAGAAATGGCTGGAGCTGAAAGGCAGCATTTTAAGGTTTGTAAAGCTCTAAATACATGATCTTATTTCACCTTCACTATCACTATGTGAGATAAGCCCTATGACCTTATTGTCCCTATTTTACCATTGAGAAAACTGAAGCTTATGCTGTGGGGAGTGACAGTCACGATATCTACATCCAAGGTCATGCAAGTGGCAAATAGCAGAATCAGGATTAAAATACAATTTTCAGATTCCAAATCCATGCTCTTTCTTCCATGACTGGAATGCTCTGCCTCCTCATCTCTCCCTCCTCACTTTCTTGGCTTCTTTTAATAAAATCACCCCTTCTTTAGGAAGCCTTTTCCAACCTCCCTTAATTCCAGGGCCTTCCCTTATTGAGTATTTCTAATTTTGTACTCTGTTTGTACATAATTGTTTGCATGTGGTCTCCCTCATTAGAGTGTGACCTCCTGTAAATCAGGGACTGTCTCTTGCCTTTTTTGTATGTCCCAAAGTGAACACCATGCCTAGAACATCGTAGGCACTCAATAAATGCCAGTTGACTGACTGACAGTCAGACAACTGTTTTCTTGTTATTGTTGAGTCATTTCCCATCATACCTGACTCTTCATCAGCCCAGTTGGGTTTTTTGTTATTTTTTTTAAGCAAAGGTACTGGAGTGATTGGCCATTTTCTTCTCTAGCTCATTTTACAGATAAGAAAACTGAGGCAAACAGGGGTAAGTGAATTGCCCAGGGTCACACAGCTGGTAAGTTCCTGATACTGGATCTGTGTCAGGTCTTCCTAACTCCAAGTGCTGGGGCGCCCTGTCCTTTGTCACCCTGCTTAGCTGCCCAGTTATTTTCTAGGACATCTCTAAGAGATGGAGGAGATGTTGCATGTGTGGGGAACCTGTGCCCTCAAGGCCACATGTGACCTTCTAGGTCCTTGGGTGCAGCCTTTTGACTGAGTCCAAGTTTTACAGAACAAATTCTTTTATTAAGGAGATTTGTTCTGTGAAGTTTGGATTCAGTCAAAGGGCTGCACGAGGACTTAGGGAGCCATATGTAGCCTGGGGGCTGCAGGTTCCCCATCCCTGCTTTAGAGGTTTACCCAAGGCCATGAAGCTGAGCAAGAATCCAAGCACTATTGTTTAGCATTTTCATACTCAGAGAAACAATGATAATTGATAGCCATTAATATGGTGCTTTAAGGTTTGCAAAGCATTTTACATGTTATCTTCATATGATTCTCACAACTCTATAAAATAGTTGTTATTATTACTTCTATTTTATAGAAAGGAAATTGAACCTCAGAGGGGTCAAGCAGCTTGCCCAGGATCACACAGAGAGTATGTGTATGTGTCTGAGTCAAGATTTAAATTCATGTCTTCCTGGATTCCAAGTCCAACATTTATCCACTATATCACCCAGCCGCCACCCAAGGAAAAGTCGAATCTCCCATTTCTTTTATTGTCTTATATTTTAAAGAGTATAAAATCACCACCCCCACCATCCTGCTAAGCTGAAAGCAATTAAGACATGAATACTCCTCTTTGAATGTTGCAGTCCTTGTGGTTTTTTTGGTCTGTTAATCAATGCACCATAAAGATGAAAACACATGACATACCTGTCAATAACACTTGAGGGAAGAACATTGGAGAGAGCCCTAGGTTTGACATCTACTGAAGAATTCTTTTTTTACAGCTGCAGGAAGATGTTCTTGAGAGAGTGCTTCCTACATATCCTCATGGTTGGTAATCTCCCTTGCAAATGGCAATTTTCAGAAGCAGGCTTAAAAGGCAGAAGGAACATTTAAAAAATTCTCTCTTATCTTCCCCTCCCTGGCCCCATCCCCTTTTACCCATTGCAAGGCAGTCCATTTTGGAACGATTTGGGTTTGTGGTGTGTATTGGAGGGTCAGGAGCAGAGCTCTCCCTGCTCTGTGAAGGCCTAGGGTTCTGTCATAGGGGAAAGACCAATGTTGCTCTCTACAATCTATGCTATGGTGTCATTACTAAGGGATTATAGTGATAGTAATAATTTTTGTCCATTTAGGGTGTAGGGAAGACTTGTCTAAGGAACGTTTCTCTGGGCTAAAGAAGGCCCAAAGCCTTAAGTTAACTGTTAACTATCAACTTTGGTTCTCTACAAAGCAGCCTGAATGTTTAGGTTACGTATGCTCTGGACCTGTCATCAGAATGAACTGCCCAATTTTTCTTCTCTCTAATGTTCACTTATGCTGGTGACCTAATAGACTGAACAAACACCCTTGCCTTCCACCCTGCCCTTGTCCTCATTTTGGTCCTTTTACTCTGTCTGACAGGAAAACAGGCTTGAATAAATATCTCACTCTTCTACATACAACTGGAAGTATATGTTAATGTGGTTTGAGGATAAGGATCTAGGCTCCTAAGGATTGTGCCCGAAGACTTCCTTTTATTCAAACATTTTGGATAAAAGTTATTGTCGGGGGTATTTTAGGAATCTCTGTTGTATGAGGGGAACATATTTAAGATTACAAACACGGTGACATCTTTGTAAATAAATCCATCCATCAACGAGCATATAAGTACCCACTGTGTGCTAGACACTGTACTAGGTGCTGAAGATATACAGGCAAAAATGAAAAAAGTCCTCAGGGAGTTTACATTCTATTAGAACAAAATGTAATATAGGCAGCCTATTGTGAGTGGGATAAAGCTTTCTTTATGCTAAATTAAACACTCATGCACATGTATTGAGATGAGGTATGGTAGGTGAAGGTAACCCACTTTGATTGGAGACATGACTGCTGAACACCAATCATGCATCAATGATTGCCTGCTAAATATTTCTTCCCGGATGTCCTACAGCCATTTCAAATTAAACATGTCCAAGATGGAACTCATTATTCCTTCTCCCTAGACCTCCTCCTTCCCCTCACTTCAGACTTCCATATTTCTATTAAGGGAACCACAAACCTTCCAATCACACCAGTTTGCAATCTCAGTCATCCTTAATTCTTCCCATCGTTCCCTACGGCCAATCAGTTGCCAAGTATTGTCACTTTTACCTCCAAAATATCTCTGGCACCTGTTCCTTATTCACCATTCATACAACCACCATCTTAGTTTAAGCCCTTATCGGCACCAACCTTAACTATTGTAACAGCCTCTTTAATTGGTTTCCTTGCTCCCAGTCTTTCTCCTCTCACATCAATCCTCCACAAAGCTGCAAAAATTATATTTTCTTTTTTTTTTTTTACTTTTTTTTTCTTTAAATTTTTTTTTAAACAAATACTTTATTAACTTCTGCTTTACATCATTCATTTCCGCCAGATTTTGAGTTACAATCATTTTCCCCCCATTATTCCCCTACCCAACCTCCCAGAATAGCAGTCCCACAAGATATCGCTTCCTCCAATCTGCTCTCTCCATACCTTCTCCCATACCCCCATCGACTTTTCCATTAGAGGAAGATGAATCTTTGTGTCCCAATGCCTGCACATCTTATCTCCCAATTATAGGCAAAAGAGTATTAATAATAGTATTTATATATATATATATTTGAAACATTTAATCTTAAGACCTCGAATTTCAGATCCATTTCCTTCCTCCCTTGTCACCCATTCCTTCTTGGTATATAAGTAATTCAGTATATGTTGTACATGTCTAGCTGTGCAAAACATTATCATAGTAGATATATTGTACAAGGCTGCTTATAATTCCCTCCCACTCATCCCACCCCCACCTGGTCCATTCCCTACATGATCCTGTCCCTCTTCTATAGTGAGTACTTCCAACCTCCCCTCACCCCAAGGATGCCCTCCCATCCATCATCTCTCCTCTCATCCCCCTTCCCCCTATCCTGCTGCAGGTTGAGATATCCCATTTAGTATGTATGTCCTTTTCTCCCTGAACCAAATTCAATGTGAATGTGGTTTTGCCTTTTTAGCCTTCCTTATTCTCCCCCTCCCTTTGCCTTCCCTCACATGAGATAGTTTACCCTACCATGTCTCTCCCCATCTCCTCTTGCCACTTTCCTCTCTCACCTCATAATTTCATCCCTTGAGTATTCTCCCTTCCCAACAAATTCAACCTATGCCCTCTATCCATATATAACTGTAACCATATACACACACATTCACATATGTATTCATATGACCACACACCCTTCTTCCATTATTTTCATAGTGAGAAAGATATCATCAGTCACAGTTATTGCTTTTCCATATAGGAATGTAAATAGTTCAACTTTGATTTCTTTTCCCTGATTACCTTCTCAGGCATCTCTTCCTTCTTGTGTCTGGATGTCAAATTTTCTATTCAATTCTGGTTTTTTCCTCAAGAATGCTTGAAAGTCCTCTATTCCACTGAATGACCATATTTTCCCCTGAAACAAAATACTCAGTTTTGCTGGGTAGGTGACCCTTGGGTTCATTCCCAGCTCTTTTGCCCTCTGGAATATCATATTCCATGCCCTTCGATCCCTCAGTGTAGAAGCTGCCAGGTCCTGGGCTATTCTGATTGTGTTTCCACAATATTGAAATTGTTTCTTCCTGGCTGCTTGGAGTATTTTCTCCTTGATCTGGGGATTCTGGAACCTGGCTATAATATTCCTGGGAGTTTTCTTTTTGGGATCTTTTTCAGGAGGTGATCTGTGGATTCTTTCAACCTCTATTTTGCCCTCTGGATCTAAAACATCAGGGCAGTTTTCCTTGAGAATTTCTTGAAGGGTGATTTCTAGGTTCTTTCCTTGATCATGGCTTTCAGGTAGTCCAATAATTTTTAAATTGTCTCTCCTGGATCTATTTTCCAGGTCAGTGGTTTTCCCCATGAGATATTTCACATTGCCTTCTAATCTTTCATTTGTTTGGATCTGCTTAACAGCATCTTGATTTCTCATAAAGTCATTAGCTTCCATTTGCTCCAGTCTAACTCTGAAGGAATGAATCTCCTCAGTGAACTTTTGAGATTCTTTTTCCATCTGGCAAATTCGACTTTTTAAGGCATTCTTCTCCTCATTGCCCTTTTGGGCCTCCTTTGCCATTTGAGTTAGTCTATTTTTTAAGGTGTTGTTTTCCTCAGTCAGGCTGTTGACCCTCATTTCATACTTTTCCTGCATCCTTCTCATTTCTCTTTCCAATTTTTCCTCCACTTCTCTTATTTGATTTTTAAAAGTCCTTCTTAAGGTCCTCTATGGCCTGCAACCCCTCATGTTTTCCCCTGGGGCTTTTGGAGCAGGACTTCTGACCTCACAGTCCTTTTCCCGCTCTATGCCCCCAAAATAGGAGTCTAGGGTTGCATTTTTCTGTTTCCTTTGCCTTGGCATGTTGCCACTTAATTGCTTGACTTTTGGGCTTGTTGCCACACTATGGCTTTAAGGCCAGATAGAGGAATTTTCGTCCCGAACGTGTGGGGGGCAACTTCCGTTTCTGGCAAGCTATAAACCCACCCACAACTTCCACCCTAGATCACAATCCAGATCCAGGGAGGTTAAAGCAAGAGCGATTACCCCCCAAGACTGATCGCTGGATCTCCCCACGATTTGTAGGCTGGGAGCCGGAAATGCCTCTGAAAACTACAAAATGGCGTGTCTCCTCAGCAGCTTCTAGCCCCCAGGGGAGGGAGCTGACGCATTCCCAAATACAGGTCCCAAAGTCCATAGGACACTAACCTCTTACTTTGTCCTAGGCAAGTCTATGTTGATAATTCTGGCGTCTCCACAGTTCCTGGTGTTCTGGGGTTCCTCCAGCCGGCTGCTGGCCCTGCCGCCCTGGGGCTAAAACCTCAGCTCCCGTGGACCTGGGCTGGGCTCGGCTCCTGTGCTCTGCGCGCTGCCGGCTCCCAGACCACTGCGCTGGTCCTTCCTGCAGGGTGCTGGGCTGTCCTCAGCGGGAGGTTAGCTTCTCTGTGTCGTTCTGTGGGTGCTGGGGCTCCAGAAGATTTTCAGAGTCCTTTTTTACATAGTTTGTGGAGAATCTGGGGGCAGAGAGGCTTGGACGAGCTGTTTCTACTCCGCCATCTTGGCTCCGCCCCCCAAAAATTATATTTTCAAGACAGGTCTGACCATGTCACTTCCTCTGCTCAAAAATATTCTATTGCTCCCCACTGTCTAGAGGATAAAATACAATCTCATTAGCTAATCATTTAAGTTCCCCCAAAATCTAGATCCATCTACCTTTCTAGTTTTATTTCATGCTACTCTCCTAGATTTAGGCTAGAATACTAACTATTCCCTACATCCAATTCTCCATCTTCCTTTGCAAAGTGTTGGTTAATACAGATAAAGAAACTGAGGGTCAGAAAGGCTATTTGACCAAGTTCATACAAATAGCAAGTAGAGAGCAAGAATTTTAATACCAAGTCTCTGATTCCAAATTCAGTGCTCCTCACACACTTATGCGTTGAAGGGAATTTTAAATTTACATATTATATATGTATCTACATATATATGCATATGCTATATAAGAATATTTGATATAAAATATATCTAAATTCTACCATATATACATACACACATATATGTCATACACACATACATATATGTCATACATATATGTTATATATGCTACTTATTGCTGTTGTTGAATTGTTTCAGTCGTTTCTGACGCTTCATGACTCTATTTCGGAATCTTCTTGGCAAAGATGCTGGAATGTTTTTTCATTTCCTTCTCCAGTTCATTTTACACAGGAGGAAACAGGCAAATAGGGTTAAGTGACTTGCTCAGAGTCACACAGCTAGTAAATGACTAAGGCTGGATTTGAACTCAGGAAGATGAATCTTCCTGATTCCAAGCCCAGTGTTCTATCCATACTGTACCACCCATATATTGCTGCCCATATACTACTTATATTTAATTTATGTATAATATGTAATATGCATATTATAACATAAACATATAAATATCATGTGTCATATATAAATATTAATTAGAACATATATGTGTGTACATGTGTATATAGTCCTTGAAACACATAAGTTCTGTACAAATTAAGGTGTTGCTATTTTTTTACTAATAGTTTGATGGATCAATGTTTTCATTAATCTGAGTAGTCCTTTTATTGGTGAAGGGTACTCCCTCTGTTGGTGGTGCAGCCCCTTCTCATCCTGTACAAGTTTTATCTATGTATCTCCATAAGTAGCATGGTGTGGAAATGTTCAGTAAGTTGGAGGGAGACCTTGTTCCAGGCCAGTGGAAGCTAAAGATTCTTTATCAGAGCCCAGCATCCCAGTGACAAAGTCCACAGTTCTGGTAAGGGAAGGGGAGTGAATAGGGATGATGTCCAAAGTGGCTAAGAAATGGTTAGATGACCTTACAGGGCCCTTTTATATCCCTCATGATCTGGAGGTCGATTTTGCTTAGACTGAATCTGTGAGTTCCTTGATATGGGGACTTAAATCAATAGAAATCAGCACCTGCTCAGCAATTTATAATCACAGAGAATTGTTTGGGACAAAAAGGTTAAGTTCTTCAGCCAGTCACACAGCCAGTATGTGTCCAAGGTGGGACTGTGAGCCAAGGTCTACCTAATTCTGAAGTTCTCTCTCTATCCACTCTGTCAGAGCAGCATCTGAGGGACTGTTCCTATGTGTCTATAAGTCCTTCTTCAAGGACAGAGCAAGTGTAGAGCTATCAGAGAAGAGTTAGGAAGAATAAAAGACTGACTGTTTATAATAATAACCATAACAACTCATATTTCTTTGGTGCATTAAAGTTTACAAAGTGCTTTTCTCACATCGGCCTTGTGATGTAATTGATGTAATATAATTACTCCCATTTCATATATGAGAAAATTGAGGTACAGAGAGGTTGTGAATTGCCCAAGGTCACAGAACTAACAAACATCAAAGTCGTGACTCAAACTCATGTCTCATGAGTCCAAGACCACTAATTTTCCCTGCTATCATATCATCTCTCTACCTCACCATATTGTATAGAAGGGATTTCAAGACAATAGATTTGGGGTTTCTGACCATTAGAATAGTTTGTCATTTTACTCATACACAAGCAAAGAGTCTACAATATGTAAGGCTTTATGCCTTAAACAAATTGAATTGCTGTACTATTGATTTAGTTTTCTTAAGATAGTTAAAATAACCAGACTGAGGACCTTGACATCATAGAGATCTTAATGCCCTTAATCTTAATAGGTAGAGAAGGAAAAATTCAAGTTATTCTCTGATTGCCTCTAGATAAAATAGACTCATGAACCTGACCTCTTTTTAAAATGATATTTTATTTTTCCCCAAATTACATGTAAAATTTTTTAACATTCACTTTTTTAAAAGTTTTTATTTTGAGGCAAAGCCAAGATGGTGGAGTAAAAGCACAAACCTGGTGTGGGTTTCAGCTTCAACCATCTCCAATACCTGTAAAAAAGTGACTAAACAAATTTTAAAGCTACAGAACCCACAAAGAGACTGAGAGAAACAAATATCCCATTGAAGGTAGCCTGCTGGGCCAACAGGAAAGGTCTATCACACTGTACTGGGAACTGAGTGTAGTCCCCAGTGAGCCCCGGTTCCAGCCCCAGGGTGGCCCTGACCAGTGTCCAGACTGGCCAGAGCAGACTTCAGAAGAGTGAATCACCAGCAGCTGTGGTGGTTTCCAGATGCCTCAACCCATAAATGCCAAAGAGAAAATAAAAGGTCAGTGGGGAACTCTGCTATTAGGGTAAAGGAACAGTGCTGTCAGGCGCCTGCTCCCCAGGGTGAGAAGTGGTGGGAGGCACAGAGGTGCCACATGGCTGCTTTCAGAGCTCCTGGCCTACAGATCATAGGGGGACCAAGTAACCATTCAGAGGGTAATCGTTCTTGCTTTGTCCTGCCTGGATCTGAATAGTGCTCTTGGTTGGTAGTCCTAGGGTGTATGGCCAGTGAGCCAGAGCTTGTGGGGGTTGTAGAGAGGGCTCCCAACTAATAGCTCCAGCAGCTGTGAAAACCTCAGAAATTTGGGACAAAGCTCTCTTCATTCTGGAAGCAGTGTTCTACCATGGCAAAGAGCTCAAAAGTCAAGTAATTGGCAAGATGAGGAAGCACAACAGACCATACAATCCTTTTTTAAGGACAAAAGGGATCAAAGCATGGAACTGGAGGAGGACAATGAAGTCAGAACTCTTGCATCAAAAGTTTCCAAGAAAAATATGAACTGCTCACAGGCCATAGAGGAGCTCAAGAAGGATTTTGAAAATCAAGTAAGAGAAGTGGAGGAAAAATTGCGAAGAGAAATGAGAATGATGCAAAAAAAAAAAAAAATCATGAAAAGCAAGTCAACAGCCTGCTAAGGGAGACCCAAAAAATACTGAAGAAAATAACGCCTTAAAAACCCTCAAATGTCAAAAGAGGCCCAAAAAGCCAATGAGGAGAAGGATGCCTTAAAAAGTCAAATTTGCCATATGGAAAAGGAATTTCAAAAACTCACCAAAGAGAATAAATTCTTCAAAATTAGATTGCAGTAACTGGAAGCTAATGACTTTATGAGAAATCAAGATACTATAAAACAGATCAAACTAATGAAAAAAAATAGAAGGCAATGTGAAATATCTCATTGGAAAAAAACCACTGAGCTGGAAAATAGATCCAGGAGAGATAATTTTAAAATTATTAGACTACCTGAAATCCATGATCAAAGAAAGAACCTAGAAATCATCCTTCAAGAAATTCTCCAGGAAAATTGCCCTGATATTCTAGAAATAGAAGGCAAAATATAAATTGAAAGAATTCACCAATCACCTCTTGAAAAAGATTCCAAAAAGAAAACTCTTAGAAATATCATAGCCAAATTCCAGAGTTCCCAGGTCAAGGAGAAAATATTACAAGCAGCCAGTAAGGAACAATTTTACTATTGTGGAAACACAATCAGGATAACAAAAGATGTAGCAGCTTCTCCATTAAGGGATCAAAGGGCTTGGAATATTACATTCCAGAGGTCAAAGAAGCTAGGACTAAAACCAAGAATCACCTACCCAGCAAAAGTGAGTATAATGCTTCAGAGGAAAATATGGTCATTCAATGAAATAGAACATTTTCAAGCATTCTTGGTGAGAAAACCAGAGCTGAAAAGAAAATTTGACTTTCAAATACAAGAAGCAAGAGAAGCATGAGAAGGTAAAGAGGAAAAAGAAATGATAATGAACTTATACAGTTGAACTACTTACATTCCTACATGGAAAAATGATAATTGTAACTCATGAGACTTTTCTCAATATGAGGATAGTTGAAGGGAATATATATATACACATATATGTATACATACATATATATGTATGTATAGGAGGGTATATGTGTGTATAAATATATATGTGAGTGTGTGCATATGTGTGTACATGCATACATAGACAAAGGACACAGGATGGGTTGAATATGAAGGGATGATATCTTAAAAATAAAATTAAGAGGTGAGAGAGGAATATATTGGGAGGAGAAAGGGAGAGATAGATTAGGGTAAATTATCTCATATAAAAGAGGCAAGAGAACACTGTTACAATGTAGGGGAAGAGCAGGAAGGTGAAAGGGAACGGGTCAATCTTACTCTCATTGAATTTGGCTTAAAGAGGGAGTAACATAGACAATCAATTGGGTATCTTCCCCTATAGGAAAGGAGAGGGGAAGGGGATGGGAGGGGGTGATAGAAGGGAGGGCAAATTAGCGGAGAGGGTGGTTAGAATGTGAGAAGGGGAGTAATAAAAAATAAATCTGGGAAGGTAGACTGGAGCTAGATTGTGAAAGGCTTTAAAGGTCAGGCTCAATAATTTGGAATGACACCCACAGGGCTAGAAAACTGTGCACACCCTTTGACCCAGCAATACCATTACTAGGTCTGTAGCACAAAGAGATTTAAGAGAAAGAGAGAGGGGGAGACAGAGAGAGACAGACAGACAGACAGACACACACACACACACACACACACACAGAAAGAAAGAAAATCTATTTGTACAAAAATATTTATAACAGCTCTTTGCAGTGGCAAAGAATTGGGAAAAAAAGGGATGCTCATCAGTTGGAGAATGGCTGAATAAGTTGTGAGATGTGATTGTGATGGAATATTACTATACTGTAAGAAATGACAAGTGAGATGATTTTAGAAAAAATATAGAAAGATTTACATGAACTAATACAAAGAGAAGTAATCAGAACCAGGAGAACACTGTACACAGTAACAACAACATTTTACAATGAACAAATGTGAATGACTTAGCTATTCTCAGGAATACAATGATACAAGGCAATTCCCAAAGGACACATGATGAAAAATGCTATCTACCTCAAGAGAAAGAACTGATATTGTCTGAATACAGACTGAAGCATACTATTTTCCACCCTTGCTTCCTTCCTTCCTTCTTTCCTTCCTTCCTTCCTTCCTTCCTTTTTCTTTCTCTCTCTCTCTTTTTCTTCCTTCCTTCCTCTCTCTCTCCCTCTCTCTCTCTCTCTCTCTCTCTCTCTCTCTCTCTCTTCTCTCTCTCTTTTTCTATATTCCAGTCAAATTGGAGACTCTTTTTTTTCTAGACAGTCTTCCATCTCCCATTTCTTGTATGCCTGGAAAACAATCACTGTTCCCTCAGAATTCTTGGCCTCCTTTAAAGGTGAATATAGGTAGCTCAGGTGCCTTTCCTGATTATTCTAATTATTAATGTTCTCTTCCTCCACAAATTATTTTGCACTTAACTATCGTAATAAATGTCCAATAAAATGTTAAGCTCTTTGGGGGCAGAAATTGGTTTCCTTTTTGCTTTTGCATTCCTAGAATTTGGGGTAGTAGATAGTAGGTGCTTAATAAATGCTTTTTGAATTGATTTGAGTTGAACTGAATGGAATTGAATTGAATGTGTGGCTAAAACTATGGTTTGCCCTGTCCTGATTTATGGTAGCAGAAAGCCTTTACCTCCATTCTGGAGATTAGACAGCCATGGCTAGCTGCCTGCTCTCCCCTCCAATGGGTAGGCTCACTCTGAAGCCTTTAAGGCATTAATGAATTTGAGAACCCAGCTGTTGTCTAGGTCCATTCCATTCTCCATAGACAATACCCACATTAACAGCTGCTTTTGCTGCAGGCCTATGTAAGTATGTTCCAACAGTGCTACAGATTCCAAAAGAATAGCAAAGACGTTTTCTCAGTGTAAACATTACCTACTCTCCTAGAATCTCTATCTACTCATTGTCTACCAGGAAGCATCATTCAGGCTCAGTGACTCCACATCTCCCAACAAATCCTTTCCCCCTGCCTAAACCAGACGTGGTCTGGGAGCATCATTCCCACAAATGTAGTTCACTTGAGGTAGATGATAGGGAACAAGAAGGAGAAGTAAAGGAAATGTTTCCCGAAGGTCTCGTGTCCTGGAAAATATGCGCTGGGCATCTCAGAGCAGCAGACAGACATGCTGAGACAAAAGCTTTCTGGCTGTTGTGTTCTCTTATCACTCTGTAATGGAGAGCTCTTGCCTATTTAGCAAATATCATCAAAGAGGAACATGTAGGCTCCCCAAGACTCTTCCCTGTGGAGGCTTCTCACGGAGGGAAGGGCAAAGGATGTGTCTGAGGGGAGCCCTCAAAGATGGCTTCCCCCTCCACATCAGGACCCCAGGCAGCCCCACTGACTGGCAGGAGCCACACGTGCCAAAAAGCTCAGCTTGACAAGGAAACCTCAGCTCCCACCTGACAAGTTCTGCAATGACATCTTGAACAGTATTGATGATCTTCCTTCATTTAAATTTAAAGTCCTCATAATTGAGGGAATTTCCCAGGTGTTGATTCCCCAGGCGAAAATGGAGAAGGCAAACATCAGTCACCTTTTTATATTGCAGAGAACTGGCTTAATCCTGCCAATATGTTTTCTCAGAGTCAAATTTTGCTCACTGGCCTCAGAGGCCTATGCAAACAGATCCCAACTTAGATCACAGCTGTGTTCTGAAGGTTTGTAAACTGCTTATTTGGAGATCAGAATATTAGTCAATCTAATCAACAAGCATTAAGCACTTATTACATACTAGGAATTGTGCTAAGAGTTGGGGATACACAGAAAGTCAAATACATGTTACCTACCCTCAAGGAGTTACATTCTAATGGAGATCATATAAAAACAATTATGGCAGACAAGATATATACAGTTTAAATGAGAGGTGATCTCAAGGAGAGACTCATTAAGCAGTGGGGGACCTGGAACCATCTCCTGCTCATGGTAGGATCTGAACTGAGTCTGGAAGGAAAACCAGGAGGCAGAGGTGAGGAGGAACAGAATTCTAGGCACTGGATACAGGTAGTGAAAAGGCATAATAAAGTAGGGAGGTAAGAGTCTTGTAGGAGGACTTAGCGAGTCTTGCTGGACTGTAACATATGTGGAGGGGGAGTGGCGGGGTCGGGAATACAATATAAAAAGACTGGAAAGGTAGGAAGGGTCCAGTTTTTGAAGGGCTTTAAAAGTTAACAGAGGATTTTATATTTGATCCTGGAGACAACAGAGAGCCATTGGCGTTTATTGAGGGGACTGACAAGCGTAGTCAGATCTGTACTTCAGTACTAAAGATCACTAGCAGCTGAGTGAAGAATGAACTGGAAAGAGCACTGAACTTGCATTGTTGAACCCATTGGAGTCGTTCTGCTGTCTGTTAGGTACCTAAAAGCAGCTGGGTGGTGCAATGGGTAGGGCACTGGGCCTGGGGTCAAGATGATTTGAGTTGAAATCTGGCCTTGGACATTTACCAGCTGTATGAGCCTGGGCAAGTCATTTAAGCTCTGTTTGCCTTAGTTTCCTCATCTACAAAACTTTTTTGAATCCAGGCAATCAACAAAATAGCAAATCAAACCCTGATTTGTAGCATTTGCCAATTTCTAAGGTGTAAATGCTCCCACTAAAAATCTAACAATCAGCTGTCTGGAGCAAGTATGAGCCAACTCTAGCACATCACTAGGAATAGTCTGCCCTGGACTGCTTTTCTAGGGACCCATACATATTAAAAAATATAATATATACATTATATATAGGGACCCACATAAAATTTATATAATATATACATTATATATAGGTCCCCATATAAAAAAATATACATTATATATTAACATGTATAATATATACATTATCTATAGGGATACATATATATAAATACACAATATACATTATATAGAGGAATCCATATATAATAGCTATAATATATACATTATATAGAGGGACCAACATATATAATAATGTATGATATATACATTATATGTAAATAAATATATAAAATACACATATATAGAGGGACATATACACATTTTGTATATAGGAATGTATATATATATTATATCACATACATTACATATAGGGACCCACAGATATAAAATATATAATATACACATTATATATAGGGACCCATATATTTAAAATTATATAATATATACATTATATATCATATACAGAGACCCATATAATGTGCATTTTATATATAGGGACTCACATATATGCATTATATATAGGGACATATATACACATTATAAATACAGGGGCCCAAAATATATATTATATATATGTAGGGGCCATATATATATAATATATTATATCTAATAAATATATATGTATATATATACATTATGTATGTGTGTGTATATACATATACATACACATATGTGTGTATATATTTATATATATGATAAAATATACCATTCTTAAGACAGCCTCCAGTTATCTCTGCTTTTCAGGTGAGGGGTTCCTGGTTTCTGGGCCTATCAATTTATGCCATACTTGACTGACTCCCAGAAAGCTTATCTAGGCAGATGGGTAGGAGTATATAGATGGAACTTGCAGTGCTAGTGGTCTAGAATTCCTTAATAGAAGTCATGTTCCAAGAGCTTTCACTCTATCCCCTTTTTATCTTGTGAAAGGGCAGCCTTTCCTGGAGCAGTGACAAGGTCCAGGTGCTTACACTGTGCCAGGCACATAGGAAATGTTTCATAAATGCTTGTTGAAGTGACTTGCCTTTATTGCTGTTGTTTTGTTGTCATTCAGTTGTTCTGGCTGTGTCTGACCTATTGTGAGAGACCCCATTTGGGTTGGTTTTTTTTTTTTTTTTACAAAGATACCATAGTGATTTGCCATTTCTTTCTCCAATTCATTTTACAGATGAAGAAACTGAAGCAAACAGCATTCAGTGACTTGCCCAGGGTCACACAGAAAGTAGGCATCTAAGGTCAGATTTGAACTCAGGAAGATGACTCCAGGCCAGGTGCTTTATCCACTGTGCACCTAACTGCCTTATAACAACCTAAGTCTGCTGAGTCTCCTCATCTATCTTCGACAGGGTCAATTTTTTCCTTTGCTTTGTGTTGTGAGCCTTAATTACAAACACACAAAGACCCTCATGCACTGAGTGGCTCCTACCAAGGTCCAGAAAAGGGTCCAGAAAATGGGCAGTAATTGCTTGACTCTGGGGTCTTTGTGACAATGGTTTTTAACCTACAGTCAATGGGCCATCTTGGGACCTGGAGATAGATTTCAAGGGGTCTGTGAACTTAGATGGGAAAAAAATACATCTTTATTTTCACAAATCTCTAGCTGAAATTTAGCATTTTAAAAACCAATCAATCAGTAAGCCTCTAGAACTGTGCTAAATGCTGAAAATACAAAAGGAGGCAAAAGACAAATCTCTACTGTCAAGGAGCTTACAATCTAATGGGGGAGAGAACACAAATATATACAAATAAACTATATGCGGGACAAACAGGAAATGATTAAGAGAGGGAAGATACTAGAATTAAGAGAGGTTGGGAAAAGCTTCCTGTAAAAGATGGAATTTTAGTTGAAACTTTAAGGAAACCAAGAAAGTTGGTAGGTGGAGCTTAGGTGGGAGACCATTGTAGGCACAGGGGAAAGCAGGGAAAATGCCAGGAGCTGAGAGATAAATGTCTTGTTCCAGGAACAGTAAGGAGGCCAGCGACACTGGATGGAAGAGTGTGTGTTGAGAAATAAGGTGTCAAAAGACTGGAAAGATAGGTGGAGGCTAGGTTATGAAAGGCTTTGATTGCCAATTCTTTTTAAAAAACCATTATTCAGAGACCAATATGAAGATTTCAACAGAATGTTAAAGGAGTCATAAAAAATGGTTAAGAAGCCCTGGGCTAGAGATAAGAAGACATTTCCCTGGGTAGTTCTGCAGGGAAAAGATTTGTAGTTCTGGTTTTGGCCTATTAGTACAAGTTAAAGAAAAGGAGGATTTTTTCAAATCCAAATACTAGGGGAAAGGTAATGCAATGGAAAGCAGGATTAAGTTGATTTAGAATTATCAATGCAGTTTACGAATTAAATATAGCCGCTGCAATTAGCTGCCTACAATTATAACAGTGACACTGAGAACTTTAAAAAAATCTTGCTTATCAACTTTATTTTTATTATTTAAAGGACTGAAAAAAATGATACTAGCCAACTAGGAGGGTATTTTAGAATTCTAGAGCAAGAAAGGATTGAAAGGGATTTTTGGGTCTGCTCAGTTCAGTTTTGCAGCATAAGCATTTCATAAGTGTGTACTACATGAAAGGCACTGTGCTGGCACCTAATAATAGGAAGAAGAAATCATACTTAATGCTTGTCCTCAGGGAGCTTATATTCTCATAGGGGTTTATACCATGTGAAGATATGACAAAATAGAAGGCAGAATGTGAGAAATCCGGAGGAGAGGTACAGACAGCACAGTGAGAGAAATCTGAGTAGAGAGAAATCACTTTCCAGAGGAGGACCAGGGAAATTTCCTAGGAGGTAGCACCCAAGTTAGGCCTTACAGGAAAAGGGGGTTTTTAATAGGTAGAGATAATGACAGAATCCATTTTAGACAAGCGTCATGACTTCCATGAGTGAAAGGTTAGAATTATAAATCTGAACTGGAAAGGACTTTTAAAAATCTAGATCAGGTGTGGGTTACCAATCTGCAGCCTTGAGGTCACATGTGGCCCTCTAGGTCCTCAAGAGCAGCCCTCTAACTGAATCAAAACTCCAAATCCAAACTTTGGCCCTCAGTCAAAGGGTTGCACTTGAGGACCTAGAGGACCACATGTGGCCTGAAGCGGTACATTCCCTACCCCTGATCCAGATGGTCCAGTCCCCTTATTATAGAGATAAGGAGGCTGAGGCCTAGGAGAGACTTGCCCACCAAGTCACAGAACTTGTATCTAGTCCTTTCTAGGATATTGTGTAAATATAAGGAACACTTCCCCTTGACGGGTATAACCTGTAGATGGGAGAATTGCTCCAATCCTCTAATTCCAAATTGAGCACTCCAGATGAAAGATCTTTCTATCCAGTGTCAGTATAAGGAGTTTTTACTTTGTCCCATGGGCACTGGGAGTCACTGGGGGTCTTCAAGGAGAGGTGCACCATAGACAAAATGGTATATAAGAAAGACAACTTGGTCAGAAGCAAGGACAGCTTGGTTGGGCTAACCGAAGGTAGCAAGAACACTTAGGAGTCTACATGAGAAGGGTGGCAGCCTCGGGAGTAGTAAAGAGGATATGTGCTGTATTTGAAGGAGTGTGAGGGAGTAGAAACGACTGAACAGGGCAACTAATCAGATGTGGGAGTTGAGGGAGAGTTACAGGTGCTGATGCTGGTATTATCGGCACATGCAGGAAAGTAAGAGGAGGGGCTGGGAAGGAAGGGGAAGAGATCAGTTATGGACATGCTGAGTTCATTTCCTACCGACCTCTGCGCAGGACCTTTGTCACCCATTATAGTAAAACCTGGAAAGTCACCTGGTGAAGGCCATTCCCTAGCTCCCCTCAGTAACTCATGCTGGCTGAGCCTCTGACACTAAGCCAAATGCCAGACCCCTCTCACTGCCTGCAGATGGGGGGGATTCCACAGTAGGCCCTTCTAGGGCATGCAGAGACTTCATCCATGTTTTCAGCCCCATTAAAAAAAATTGATTTTCTTCCCCTTTTGAACCATCTACTCAGGCACTTTCCCATCCCAGGTCTGGCTGGAAGGAAGTGAGTGGCTGACAAGCCAGTCAGCCTATTTTCCTCATCTATGTAATATTAATGATGATAACGTTCACACTTGTTTAGCATTCTGTTCCTGGTTAAGCACCTTCATATCTATTACAAACATGACAAATTGTATGTAAAGTGCTTTGTAAAGTCTGAAGCACCATATGAATGTCAGGGATTTGTCTTTTACATTTCATCTCCATAACTGCTGATAGGATAGCTAGGGCAAATATGTAAATTGAGATACAAAGTATTTACGTCTGACAGGGGAAAGGAAGATACTTAAGTGAAAGGATTATCTGAGTAATGGAAAGAGCCAGGTTCGAGTTAGGCCCATGCCTAGCTCTGTGAACTTCAGGAAAGTTACAACTTTCCTTTTTTTTTCTATTTTTATTTTATTTTCCCCCAGTAAACATGTAAAAACAATGTTTAATATTCATTTTCAAATCTTTGAGTTCCAAATTCTCTTCCTCCCTACACCCCCCTCACTGAGAAGGCAAGCAATTCGATATAGATTATACACATGTAGTCATGCAAAACATATCCCTAATAGGCGGGTTGTGAAAGAAAACAGACCAAAAAACCTCAAGAAAAAGAAAGCTTAAAAAGAGGTATGTGTCAATCTGGATTCAGACACCATTTGTTCTTTGGGGATAGATAGTATTTTTCATCATAAGTCCTTCTTGGATGGAAACTTTTTTTTTTAAATAATTGGATTTTAACTCAGGTCTTCCTGACTCTAGGGCCAGTATACTACCCACTGCACTGCTTAGTTGTTCCAAGTTACTACTTTCTATGCCTCCAGTGGACTAACTGATCTTTGGGACACCTTAGGTCCCATAGCTAGGTAATGTTAGAAATTAACATTAACACCTCAGTTCTTTTTACTTTATCATGGGCCCCTTGTTTAAGGAAAACCATCCTGCCCACTTCCTCCAACACAAATGCTTTCCATCTCAAATTGCCCATTTCACAGCTATGAAATTCTATGATTCTCTCCCTTTCAGAGACAAGCCTACATGTGTATGGCTGTATTCCTGTGCTTGGGCAGCTTATTCACACTCTGATTATGAACCATGGTCTCCTTTTCTGTTCCTGGCTTTTTGTCAGGTTCAGCCTAACACAGAAGTGACTCTAGTAAGCTTTCCAGAAATCCCCTTTGTGTATGGGGCTTTCCAGGTGAAATAATGTCTTTTGTGAGGTCCCTGGGGTGGGACAAGCGTGGTTCCCAGCTGGCCTTTGGCAGACAGGCATTAGTGCTATTTCCCTGTCCCAAGTTCTTCATAAGAGAAAAGTTTCTGCTTCTCTTGAGGGGCACTGGTCCTGAGATGTTACAGACCTTGGACTTCTGCTATCCATCCAAAGGCCAGCTTTGCTTAGTATTTCTAGTCTCTGTACTGCACCTTTTGTGAAACAGGGCCTGAAGGCTGCCTTCTTGAGCCATCAAACCAAGACTCCAAACAAACATGGCAACCGCTTCTTTTTTAAAATTTTATTTTTAATATATTGTATTTTCCCCCAGTTACATGTAAAGACAATTTTTTAAACATTCATTTTTACAGTGAACACTTGATAGGAAAGTAGATGTAAATGTAGGAGAATAGATTTATTGGAAGCAACAGCACAGAAAGTCTGCTCAGTATTTAGAGTCTGAGCACATGTGTGTCAATTAATCTCCAGCATTTATTAAGCACTTACTGGGTCAGACACTATTAATTGCTGAGGATACAAAGAAAGATAAAAACTGGGTCTTCTTCCTCCAGAAGTCTCCCTTAATGATGGAGACTATATATATATATATATACACACACACACACACATATATATATATACATATATATACATATATACACACACACACATATATAGTATTTATGTATATACAATATGTGTGTGTGTGTGTGTGTGTGTGTGTATGCAATTAGGTATATGCAGAGTAGATGGAAGGTAATACTAGAGAAGGCAGTATCCCTTGGGGCAGATTCCCTGACCTCTGGGGTGGGGGACTAGGAAAAAAGCCTTTTGCAGAATGCATTGTTTGAACTGAGTCTAGAAGAAAGCTAGGAATTTAAAGATACAGTATGGCTTAGTGGATGGAGGACTGACCTTGGAGTCAGAAGGACCTGGATTCTAGCCCTTCCTCTGATGCTCTTGGTCCCTGTGACTCCTTGTTGAAGTCCCTTACCCAGCCTGACTTAGGCCCCCAGGCAGATGCTGATCTGCTTTGCTAGGGAATGTTTCCTCATAGGAACTCCCCTATACCCATGAAATCACATGCCTGGTTCAAATAAAACGTACATATGTTTGGAAATGAGGAAAGCTTCGCAGGGGTGGGGACCCTGCCTCCTCGGTCCTCAAGTGTGGTCCTTTGAGTGAATCCAACCTTAACAGAACAAATCCTTTAGTTTCCCCACTCCTGGTAGAGTTTTTCAGAAGAGGAAACCTATGTTGACACTGTTGTGTACTTAGAATGTTTTCTGGCTCAACTGAAAAATGTAAGATGAAAAAAAATCTAAACGAATCTCTTAAGAACAGTTAAAATAAAAGCAGGAGAAGCTAAATAATTCTAAATCATGGACACCAAAAAAATAAAAACCCCAAACCAACCAAACAAAAACAAAAAAACTAATGAAACTTCCCAGTTTTCTCTAAAGTGTCCATACACCAAGAGCACCTAAGCTTCTGCTCTGCCATCTAGTGACCACTGCGATAATTACACATTTCCTAATCCACCTGCAAAAAGGGATATTTATTTTTAAACGGAAGCTCACATGGCAGTGAATGTTATATAAATGAATCAGGTAGAGTGGGATTTTAAAGTGCCTCTGGTGCTCTCCAAATATAGTTAGTCATTGTTTAGAGGTGTGAGAAAACAGTTCTCTCTATTTAATTTTATTTATAATAAGTTGCAAAAATGTTTAAATAAGCAAATATGAGGAAAATACGAGTGAGGGTGAGCCAAAGGGAAATAAATCCGTCTTTGTTAGAGTTCAAGTGTCAGTCTTTAGTAAGAGCCTTCTCATGAAGCCCTTGCAAGAGTTAATTAACTCCCCTCTCCAGGACTTGGCAGCAGAATCTCCCGGGGAAGCCTGTGATCACTGAATCCATCTTGTCTCAGATCACAGATACCAGGATCTCTCCATAATGAGCCAACAAATGCTTTCTCAGCTTTGCAAAACATCTAATTCACTGAATGTGGCAGGACCCCTTTTACTTCCTTTTCTTTCTTCCCATCCATGAGAGCGTCCATAAAACCACTACCTCCACTACCTTTGTCGCCTAGGATTTGGTTTTTGAAGAAACAGAATTCTGGGAAGCCCATTCTGGGAAAATGATCCTATTCAGCCCTTCTTTTTTTCCAGAACCCATGCCTAAGTGATGACAGGTTCTTCTGAATGGCACATTGGAACAATCTCCAAGTTATCTGCTTTGAGAGTGGCATAGGGGATAGAGAGTGAGACTTGGAGTTAGGAAGACTTGAGTTCAAATTCTATCTCTGACACTTATTAATTTTGTGACCAAGGGCAAGTCATGGAATTCCTCTCAGCCTCAGTGTCCCTATCTGTAAATGTAGAGGTTAGACTTCAATATCCTCTAAGACTTCAAGATCCAAATCTATGATTTTTTTATGTGAAGATTTGGTTCTTCATTTTTTTTCCAGGGGATTTTGCTGCAGAAGACAGAAATAACACATTTAAATATATTCAAGTAAGACCCAACCTCAAAGTTACATCCTTCCCCCCCAAAAATTGCCTGGATGCTCTAATAAATGAAGATATATTTGTGTATTTTCAATGTAAGGAAAAAAGGAGATCTAGGAATCTGTGGAAGAGGAAGGGTCATTGTGGAGAGGTATAGGAAAGGTGAAAGTAAGGAGACAAAGAAAGGCAGAAAACAGGAACCTGGATTGTAAATAGAAGTTTCTTCTTTTTTCTTTTTCTTTTTTTTTCACATGGAGGAAAAACAGGACGTGCAGGGAGAGTATAGAGAACTAGACAACAGCTACAGTTACTAGCATGGGTCAGGGGGAATACAGGAAGAGGACCATGAAGTGAGGTCTAAGGATCATGGTCACTTGCAGGAGCAAAGATGTCCCTTCACATGTTGACTCTTTGGGGCAGAGCCTCATTCACCCCATGATAGTTCTAGCTTGACTGAGGGCAAAGGGAAGGTGGCAAGACAAGAAACTCAGAGGCGCTGGTGGAGTGGGGAGAACATAAAGGAAATCAGTGGGCCTGAGGTGTCATGTGAGCTACCAAGTCAAGGAGGGCAGGGTTACTTTCACAGAGATATGCCCTGACATCTTCTTTAAAAATGTTATTGTGGGGGTGGCTTGGTGGTGCAGTGAGTAAGAGCAATGGCCCCAGAGTCAGGAGGACCCAGGATCTGTTCCAGCCTCGGAAAATGAGCACCCACACATAAATAATGACTGGCCGTGTAACCTTGAGCAAGTTACTTAACCCCAATTACTTTAAAAAAATGTTATTTGTCACATAGAACATACAACTAAATGTCATTTATGATACCTTGTTTGTTGTTTAATCATGTTCAACTCTTTATGACTCCTTTTTTGGACTTTCTTGGCAAAGACACTGGAGTGATTTGCCATTTCCTTCTACAAATGAGGAAACTGAGGTAAACAGGGTCAAGTGACTTGTCCAGGGTCACATAGCTAGTAAGTGTCTCAGGCTGACTCCAGGGCCAGGGGCACTCTCCTTATTGCACCAAGTATACAATCCAGTAATACCAAGTCCTAGAAAATGATAGTTGTTGTTCAATGTTACTGTGCATAGGATTAGAGCTAGAAGGGAGGTCAGAGGTCATGGAATCCAACCCTCTTCTTTTACTTATGAGGAAATGAAGGCCAAGAGAGGGAAAGTGATTTGGCCAAAACCATCTTACTCTTCATTTATTTACTACATTTGCTTGACTAGAAAATACAGATAGGTGTGACCTCTGGTGGATTCTCATATGGGTGTGTATATGATATTCATGAAGGAACATTTCAGCAATAATAATGCACTGCACCCATTTTTAATGACTAAATGATAATCCACACAATACTAATAGAAAAAAAAGTAGGGAGCCTCCTACAGAGCTCCATTGCCATGCCCCATTCCTAGGCTTCTAATGTTTATCCTGATTGTTTTATCATGTTTCCTGGACAATTCCTGTTTCCAGTAATGATTCTGGCATCAGTTTCCCAGAAATTATGCTCTCTGGGTTTTTTACCCCTATTATTATATGACTTCTTTCCCTCACCCCATGGAATCACAGTAGGCATATACCTATTTAATTTCATATTCAGAGGACATTGGAAAGATGTTTCTTAGTTCTTGGGAAAAGGATCTAAAAGCTATTTAAATTATATTTTTTTCAAAGCAACACAAATAAAAACTCCTCTAAATGGGAGAAAACCTAGAAATTCATACCAGAAACAAACAAAAAAAAAAAGATAGAGAATTCTCTGCTTTATTGTACTAGAAAATATCACTTGCTATTTTCTTGGGAGGAATTAGTTGGAATTATGCAAAGGTATAAGAGTGTTGCAGAACTCATGCAAGTCTCACAAGAAATTTGTGAAATTTGAGATGTATCAACCCCAAAGAAATTTCTGGTCATTTCTGAATTAGAGTCGCAGATAAAATGGGGCAAAAATAAACTAATATAATAAGACCCACAATGTGGAGACTCTTTTGAAGTTTTCATGCCTCCATAATGGCAGGGAACCACCCTAACTTCAACAATTGCATATTTGCACAGAGTCTTGTCTCCGCTGTTTTTCAGATTCTTTCCTTCATCTTCACGACTGGGTTCCTGGTTGACAAGTCACTCATCTTTGCATGGTTGATCTTCACACACTATCATGAGGGATCATGTTCTTTGATTTGTTCTGGTCCCTACCCAATGTAAAATGAATATTCTGGACTAGATTATTCTAAAGCCAAGAAATAGGCTAAGGTCAAGGCTCCATGAATGTGCCTCATTTTTTTTTTTCCAAATTGAATCTTTTCCCTCTCCTACCTGCTCCCTGTCACCTACTACTTGGTAACAGGTCATATCTGATCTTTGCAGTTTCCAAAGTTGAGAAAAATGGCAAAGATATAAAAACATATCTTTATGATACTTTCCATAGAGCAGAAGCTTAGAAAAATATGGAAAGAAATGATGCACAAGGAAATAGCATTTACGAATTCTAAAAGTTGGGATACAAAAGAAAAACCTTCCATGTTAGGGAAAACATGAGAGGCCCAATTTGCATTGTCTGAATAGAAGATAGGATAGAAAGGGGAGCCAGTCTTGATGATCTAGTTATTTTATTATTATGTTTGATCTTTCTCTTTATACCGAGGTTAACATATTTTAGTAACAAACCAGACTCCATTGTTAAGAAGGTAGTTTGTTTTGGAACACTACCAAACCTTGTTTTCTGACCATCTTTCCTGATCCCAATACCATCAGCCTGTCCTTTGACAGCCCAAGGGACCAAACAATACCTCTCTATAGGAAGCAATTTACCAATTATCCTTGAGGGACATGAAGAAAAAGATCCTTGTTGGTAATGTTGGCCATTGACAAGGATAAGCCTACATTTGAATGAAAGCAAAGCATTGCCTATCAGCCTAGAGAGGATCCTGTACTTTCTGGGTTTGAAAGGTCTGACTACCCACACAACTTTGGTGGCTCAAGGAATAATGGAAAAAGGAAAAACAGATAGAATAGACTAGTCTAAGGGGAAGGGCTTTTTCAAGAAGTGAAGAGGCAAGGACAGAAAGAAGAGAGGATGAAATCATGGCATTAATGAATATTTATCTCCTGGCCACTGAACAGGACTGAAAAACCTGGGCCAATCACATCCCTTGGAGACCTGCATCTACTATGCTCACAGATAGGGAGGAGAACCATGAGTAGAAAAGCATTGAGAGTCAGAAGGGACTGAGGTCACCAAACCTGCCGGTTGCCTAATGCCTTTTCCTTTCTATAGCAGCAGAGGGAGGAGTTCTATAACCTGAGTATAAACACGCACACTGTGTGCTTGAAACTGCAGGGTTTGGGGCACGCCTGTTCACTGGTTTCATGATGCCTGGGACCGGGAGATGCTGCAGGCACCTAGCCCATACAGTGGTTATTTTAATTTATTTGGTCTTATTTATTTTGCTTCCATGGTTATTAGTAAAGACCTGTATATAGTTAAGCCATACTTGTGTGATCAGTATTATTCTACTATGTTAGTATGATTGAATTAAAACACAATAGCAGAGGAAAGTAAGCATTCTTCCTAGTAGGTGGGGACTAAACCAAGAATATAACTAGATAAATACACACAATGCACCCTTGGGTCAATGAGACAAGTGCTGCCTGACACCCCAAGACTGTCAGAGTTGGGTAGCCAGAGCCATGGAGATCTTGGCTTTTTCCCGGAGTTCCCTCTGATGTTAGATGGAGTATACAACTTTGGGGGTGAGTGTGGGAGGGCTTGTGCCTGATCCTTATTATTGAATAGGATCTGTCAAATGACCAGCAGTGTCTCCTGGTGGGCTTGTGCCTTCTGAAGTAGAAACATTTGGGGAAGGGGAGAGAAAGGGAGTAGTAGGTGGGGAGGACAGTGCTTGTCTCCACAGTAGTTAATAAGAGCTTGTATTTATATAGCATTTCATGGTATATAAAGCACTTTATAAATATCATCTCATGTAACCATGGGAAGCAAGTGCTATTATTATCCCATTTTACAGATGAGGAAACTGAGGAGAACAGAAGTTAAATGACCAGCCTAGTTCTCACAGCTAGTAAATGTCTGAGGTTGGGTTTGACCCCAGGTCTTCCTGACTCCAGGTCCAGAATTCTATTCGTTGTTCCACTCAGCTGCCATAACCATATCTAGAAATTCTCTAGCTGGGCTGTAAGTGAAATAGCTTTTTTAATATGCTTATTATTGCCAAGGATTGCTCTTTTGTGAATCGGTGTCTCTTAACATCTTCTACTGGAGTAGGGTTAAAAGTCGCTTCTCTATTTCAGGAACCAGACCCACAAAATTTGTTAGCAGTTTAATGAAATGAAGCACCCCAAACCCAGCAGCTGTTAGTACTTACCAATAATGCCACTTATCTTCCTAGACCTACCACAAGCTCTGCCGCCCCTCCACCACATGCACTCAAGCCTTGCAGGACAGTGATTGGATTCTGAGTTATCTACTTTATTGGTCATCTCTCCAATGTAATGACTTTACATTATCTCAGAGGGGGCATAGTTAATCACTCTCAAGTCACCGAGAGCAATACTAAGGGGATTATGTGACTGAAATTTTATGCCACTGTTAGAGAGGAGAAACAGAAGGAAGTGGGATGGAGGCTGAGGACTCAGGAGACTAGTGTCTCCAGGTCTGCATGAATTTTCTGTATTAGCATAGCAACTACAATATTATTTTTTTGTTTTTGTGCAAACATATATGTAAGTGGAATATCAGAGTCAATTGGTAATATTTTTTCTTCACTGTATTGCTTTCTGACAACTCTACTGAAGCTCTGTTTGAAATGTGTCCCCTGATAATAGCCAGGGAGGTTAATGTGACTAAGGTCTTGTAGGGAGGCAGACGCTGACTCTCCTGCAGACACACACAAGTAAGGCCTCCTTAATAGGTTCGTTTCTTCCAGAAGCACCCCCGCTGTTCCCAGACGTTAGATAAAACTGATTCTAGGCTCCTGATCCCAGGGGACCCACTGTCAGGCCCTGCATACGTTACATCTCCATTCTTCATTTCCCAAGGTAGCAGAAGGACTCCTCAGATGACAATTTGTGTTGTCAGAGGATGTCTATTCCAGGTTATTAGCTGTCTCTCTCAGCCATCCTTGAAGTCAGTTTGGTATATTAGGTCTATTTTTCACATAGGGAACCTCAAAGATGAAGGCTAAGTCTATAGACAGAGAAACAAAAGGGAGACTTGACAAAACCTAATTAATTGGTATGCATTCAGATTATTACAAGTTCCAAAGTGAACTTTGGGATATTCCCCCCCAACTTGGCCATCTACACATAACGTAACTCAATAATCTCTAATTTTCCCCATTTGTGCTACATAGTCCAGTCAGGTAGGTTCAACATCCATCCCAATATCAATCACATCTTAGCATTGAAAGGATAAACTGTTTTGTTTTCGTGTCCATAATGCCCTAGGGTGGTACCTTGCATATTTTTTATTTTTTAGTCTGGATCTATGATTTAATTGGTATATGGAGCTCCTGGTGGTCAATGTAGACTGGCACCTCCTCTGCTACCCAGAATATGTGTCAGTGACAGGACTTAAACCCAGGTCTTATTGACTCTGAGGCAAGATTCCATCCACTCAGCCATGTTGCCTCTCACTCTGCACACGGTAGGTCCTTAATAAGTGCTTGTCAAATTGAACTCACAGTCAGGTGATACCAATTCAGAATTATGCTTATTTATCTAAATTCTTAGAAACTATTCCCAGAAGAATGAAGTTTTTTTTTTTCTTAAGAGAAACAAATAGCAGAGCCAAGATGTTGGAGTAGAAACAGCTCGTCCAAGCCACTCTGCCTCCAGATTCCCCCCAAACTATGTAAAAGGGGACTCTGAACAACTTCTGGAGCCCCAGCACCCACAGAAGGACACAGAGAAGCTAACCTCCCACTGAAGACAGCCCAGCAGCCCTGCAGGAAGGACCAGCACAGCACTCTGGGACCTGGCAGCGAGCAGCCCGCAGCCCGCAGCGCGCAGGGAGCCGAGCTGAGCCCAGGTCCATGTGAGCCGAAGGTTTAGCCCCAGGACGGCAGGGCCAGCAGCCGCCTGGAGAGACCCCAGAACACCAGCAGCTGTGGTGACTCCAGAATTATCAACATAGACATGCCTAGGACAAAGTAAGAGGTTAGTGTCCTATGGACTTTGGGACCTGTATTTGGGGAATGCGTCGGCTTCTTCCCCTGGGGGCTAGAAGCCGCTGAGGAGACACACCATTTTGTAGTTTTCAGAGGCAGCTCCAGCTCCCAGCCTGCAAATTGTAGGGAGATCCAGAGATCAGTCTTGGGGGGTAATCACTCTTGCTTTAACCTCCCTGGATCTGGATTGTGATCTAGGGTGTAAGTTGTGGGTGGGTTTACAGCTTGCCAGAAACGGAAGTTGCCCCCCACATGTTCGGGACGAAAATTCCTCTATCTGGCCTTAAAGCCATAGTGTGGCAACAAGCCCAAAAATCAAGCAATTAAGTGGCAACATGCCAAGGCAAAGAAAACAGAAAAATGCAACCCTAGACTCCTATTTTGGGGGCATAGAGCGGGAAAAGGACTGTGAGGTCAGAAGTCCTGCTCCAAAAGCCCCAGGGGAAAACATGAGTGGGTTGCAGGCCATAGAGGACCTTAAGAAGGACTTTAAAAATCAAATAAGAGAAGTGGAGGAAAAATTGGAAAGAGAAATGAGAAGGATGCAGGAAAAGTATGAAATGAGGGTCAACAGCTTGACTGAGGAAAACAACGGCTTAAAAAATAGACTAACTCAAATGGCAAAGGAGGCCCAAAAGGGCAATAAGGAAAAGAATGCCTTAAAAAGTCGAATTTGGATACTCTACCCTGATCTCTGGCTGCACCGGTTCTTTTCCTAGTCAGGTCTTCCCTAAACTTCCAACCATGGCTTCTGCTGGCCTTCAGATCCTGGGTATCATCCTTTCAGTACTGGGCTGGATATCAGGTCTAGTGTCCTGTGCCATGCCCATGTGGAAGATCACAGCCTTCATCAGCAATAACATCGTGGTGGCCCAGGTGGTGTGGGAAGGCCTCTGGATGGCTTGTGTGGTCCAGAGCACTGGCCAGATGCAATGCAAGGTGTATGATTCCATGCTGGCTCTGCCTCATGACGTCCAAGCATCTAGAGCCCTCATGGTCATCGCTCTGCTTTTGGCTCTGGTGGGCCTGCTGATCTACCTTGCTGGGGCCAAGTGTACCACGTGTATAGAAGACAAGGAACCAAAAGCCCAGCTGGTACTGACTTCAGGGATCATTTTCCTCATCTCTGCAGTCCTGGTCCTGATCCCTGTGTGCTGGACTGCCCATAAGATCATCAGGAATTTCTACAACCCCCTAGTGGCTGATGCTCAGAAAAGAGAGTTGGGGCATAGCCTCTATGTGGGCTGGGCAGCTGCAAGCCTTTTTATACTAGGTGGGTCATTTCTATGCTGCACTTGCCCCTCTGGAAGCTCAAGGGGCACAAGCCGTTATGTGGCCCGATACTCTGCTTCTGCCCCTCCCCCAGGAGGCTCCCGAGGTCCTTCTGAATACCCAACCAAGAATTATGTGTGAATCCAGAAAGATGGGAGGGAGGCGACAAATGACTCCCTAAGGTAAGGGAGGTCCTCTTTCCCCTCCTTCCCTCTCAAGATGTAGTTACAGGTGACCCCTGTCAGTCTTGAGAGTTTTAGGGTTTTGTTTTGTTTTGTTTTGTTTTTAACCCCTTGGATGACTGAGCCAAGAAGATGACTCCACATCCCTTCCTGGTCTTTTAGTCCTGCTACTGATGCAAAGTCTTCCAGACATCCTTGGATAAGGAGCTAAGAGAAGCTGGCCAAGAGCTCCAGCACCTTTTCCTGGAAACCATGAAGATCTATGCTATTTCTCTGGAAATGCTAGAAGCCTCTTTGGTTGTGGGACTGAATTCTAATCTTGTCAAGTGCAGAGTTCTTTAATGTGCTCTGTCCTTGCCATCCCTGACCCCCAGGAAAACAGGACCACCAAGATTCCACTAGCCTTTCTTGGTTTCCATGGGAACTGAGGTATCTGCTATGATTCTCCTGGACTCCCAGAAGGCAGGAAGTGATCTCCCTGCTGGCTCTTGTAACACACTCTTCCTAATCCAGAATCCAGCAAACACCTCTCCCCACCCTCCTACCATGCTGCTGCCCTCCCTCCCTGTCTCTTTTTGTGGAGTTTCCATGGTTGGAGATTTTTAGAGAATAAAATGTGTCTTGCTAAAAAAAAAAAAAGTCGAATTTGCCAGATGGAAAAAGAATCTCAAAAGTTCACTGAGGAGATTCATTCCTTCAGAGTTAGACTGGAGCAAATGGAAGCTAATGACTTTATGAGAAATCAAGATGCTGTTACGCAGATCCACACAAATGAAAGATTAGAAGGCAATGTGAAATATCTCATGGGAAAAACCACTGACCTGGAAAATAGATCCAGGAGAGACAATTTAAAAATTATTGGACTACCTGAAAGCCATGATCAAAGAAAGAACCTAGAAATCACCCTTCAAGAAATTCTCAAGGAAAACTGCCCTGATGTTTTAGATCCAGAGGGCAAAATAGAGGTTGAAAGAATCCACAGATCACCTCCTGAAAAAGATCCCAAAAAGAAAACTCCCAGGAATATTATAGCCAGGTTCCAGAATCCCCAGATCAAGGAGAAAATACTACAAGCAGCCAGGAAGAAACAATTTCAATATTGTGGAAACACAATCAGAATAGCCCAGGACCTGGCAGCTTCTACACTGAGGGATCGAAGGGCATGGAATATGATATTCCAGAGGGCAAAAGAACTGGGAATGAACCCAAGGGTCACCTACCCAGCAAAACTGAGTATTTTGTCTCAGGGGAAAATATGGTCATTCAGTGGAATAGAGGACTTTCAAGCATTCTTGAGGAAAAAACCAGAATTGAATAGAAAATTTGACATCCAGACACAAGAAGGAAGAGATGCCTGAGAAGGTAATCAGGGAAAAGAAATCAAAAGGAACTTATCAAAGTTGAACTATTTACATTCCTATATGGAAAAGCAATAACTGTGACTGATGATATCTTTCTCACTATGAAAGTAATGGAAGAAGGGTGTGTGGTCATATGAATACACATGTGAATGTGTGTGTATATGGTTACAGTTATATATGGATAGAGGGCATAGGTTGAATTTGTTGGGAAGGGAGAATACTCAAGGGATGAAATTATGAGGTGAGAGAGGAAAGTGGCAAGAGGAGATGGGGAGAGACAGGGTAGGGTAAACTATCTCATGTAGAAGAAGCAAGGGGAAGTGGTTGCAAAGGAGGGGAGAATAAGGAAGGCTAAAAAGGCAAAACCACATTCACATTGAATTTGGTTCAGGGAGAAAATGACATACATACTAAATGGGATATCTCAACCTGCAGCAGGATAGGGGGAAGGGGGATGAGAGGAGGGATGATGGATGGGAGGGCATCCTTGGGGTGAGGGGAGGTTGGAAGTACACACTATAGAAGAGGGACAGGATCATGTAGGGAATGGACCAGGTGGGGGGGTGGGATGAGTGGGAGGGAATTATAAGCAGCCTTGTACAATATATCTACATGATAATGTTTTGTACAGCTAGACATGTACAACATATACTGAATTACTTATCTCCCCAGAGGGAATGGGTGACAAGGGAGGAAGAAAATGGATCTGAAATTCGAGGTCTTAACATTAAATGTTTCAAATATATATAAATACTATTATTAATACTCTTTTGCTTGTAATAGGGAGATAAGATGTGCAGGCATTGGGACACAGAGATTCACCTTCCTCTAATGGAAAAGTCGATGGGGGTATGGGAGAAGGTATGGGAGAGAGCAGATTGGAGGAAGTGATATCTTGTGGGACTCCTATTCTGGGAGGTTGGGTAGGGGAATAACGGGGGGAAATGATTGTAACTCAAAGTCTGGCAGAAATGAATGATGTAAAACAGAAGTTAATAAAGCATTTGTTTAAAAACACAAAAAAAAAGAGAAACAAATATTAGGATGTGGCTTTCAGAAATGCTTCACCTCATATCTGATAAAATGTATGATATTATGGTTTGCTACAGTTAAAATGAGAACATTTGAGTATTGGGAAGATAGAGTGACAGGCACCTCCTTATTGAAGGACCATTACTTTTTCTGCTTCTTGGTCAGGCTGCAGACATGGTGGACCTAGACCTGTCAAAATGTTTCATAAATAGGAACATGACTTCTTTCAAATTTAAACCCCAGGGATTCTTTTGATAACATATGCAGTACATGTGTAGGCAAAGGGCTTTCTGTACCCAGGTGACCTGTCTGTGGGGGGCAGCTCATTCAAGGGGAAATGTGTGTTCTCTTGCTGTGATGCATCTGGAATATGGCAAGGAGCTGTCTTCTGAGTTCTTCTATTCTCTGGATTGACAGCCCTTGCTCTGCTCATGACATACATGCTAACAAAAAGGAGAACTGGAACGGATGTCTTTTGGCAGCAGCAGCAGCTGGTAAATTTTCAGGCTTTTTCCCCCTAAGTCTTTTCCCCACCTCTGTGACAGAGTTGACCTGTGCAGCAGGGAGATGACTATCAGGAGAGAGAAAACTGGGCAAGGCTTATTATGATCACAAGCCTTTTCTAAGGGCTGTGTTCTGTTCCCTGGCTTTCTTTGCAGAGCAGAAATACATGTCTGTGACTTTTGAAGCTGCTTTACATTCAATAAATATCTATCAGGTGCTTCTATGTACAAAACACTATGCCAGCACCATGGAGGATATTAAGAAGAATGAGACAGTGTTTTATTTTATTTTTTGTTTTTCCCTTTGGAAAAATTTATAATCTAATAGGGAGATAAGATATATGCATTGGAGGCATTCTGGAGTATTAATTAGAAATGGCACCAACATGGAACCTGGTTTCTAGTCCTGATTCTGCCACTAATTAACTGTATGACCATAGACAATTTACTTCCCCTCTCTCAGTCTCAGCTTCCTTGTTTGCAAAATTGGGGGGTTGGGGAGGGAGGTGGACTAGATGATATCTAAGTTTCCTCCTAGTTCTAACATCCTATAATTTCATGATTCTATAAAGTAGCTATAATATGTGAAAGTACAGTAAAAGAAGGATTATAGAACACCAGACCTACAGTCAGTCTTTCTGAGCTCAAATCTGGCCTTAGACACTAGCTATATGACACTGGGCAGGTCATTTAACCCTGTTTGCCTTAGTTTCCTCTTTTGTAAAAGGAGCTAGAGAAAGAAATGGCAAGCCACTCCAGTATCTTTGCCAAGAAAATCCTAAATGGGGTCACAAAGAGCCAGATGCAATGAAAATGACTAAATAACAACAGTAAAAGAGGAAGGAGCTAGGGCAATTCAGAAAAGGCAGAAACTGTTCTCAACTACAATAACTAGGGAAGGTTTTGTGAAAGACAGTGTCTCAGAATGATCAGTAATTTCAAAGTCAGAAGTGGGCCAGAAGAAATGGCAATTTAAAAAGCATGGAGATGAAGGAAAAGCATAACTGAAAAAGAGTCTTTGGTCCAGTTTAGTTTGAACATTAGAAAGTTTAAGGAGAATGGGGCGCAGTAAAATTGGGTTAGATTGTAGAGCCAGATTTTGAAATGCTTCAATGTCAGCATAATGAGTCTGAACTTTATTCTGTAGGTAATAAACAGCCATTAGAGTTTCTTTGTTGTGATTTTTTTTTTAATGTGGGTGATACAATTGCTATGTATTACAAAGTTATCAAGGTATGCAAGGTAGATTGGAATGAGGAGAAGGTGACTAGAGGCAGTAAGATTAAGAAGCTATTGCAAATAGTTTAGGCAAGAAATAATAAGGTTCATATTTTAGGTTGAGAAAAGCAGAAGTACAAGAATGAAATTGGCCTGATCGTCCACTGTGAGGTTGCGAGACTCAATGGTGGCAGCAGAGGACAGCATTGTCACTGTTCAGTCCAACTTTGGAACATCTATATCTTGCAATGGTTGAGGTCAGGGAAATCATATCATAGCCAATTCTGGGGAGAAGCAAACAGTATTATACAAATATACACCATTTTTAAGGATTGTAGGCAGGGTGAGGAGAAGTAGAAGAGATTGCCAAATCTGAAGGTCAAACTAAACCAAGGAACCAGTCCTGTTGACATGAGGCCAAAAAAGGCAGATGGAGCTAAGATCAACAAAGCTGACACAGAGATTCCAAGACAAGGCTAAGGCCATAGTGTCTGACACAAAAGCTAACAGGAATTAGTAAACATTTCAAGAGGGTACTGGGAATTTTCAGCTGATGGCTTCACAATCTCTATGAGCTAACTCCCTTTGATTTCTCTACCTTATTTAGGTTCTTAAAGTGCTAATGCCTGTATTAGTATGGGATTAATGAGAGCTAATATGAATGAAGTGGAATGGAGAAGCATATTGCAGATGGCAATGATAAGACTCAGTTTATTATTAGAAGTAGGATGAAAGGAAAGGAGAGAGCAAAGATAACCTTAAGATTAAAAGTCTAAGTAACTCAAAATGCCACTAAAAAGCACTGGGGACTTTCAAGCCAAGATGGCAGTGTGGAGAAAGAGGAGTTCTCCCAACATTCCTCTCAAAATAACTCTAAAATAATGCCTCAAATCAAATTTTGGAGTGGCAGAGTGAACAAAAGGTCAGAGTAAGACATTCTTCCAGCCCAAGATAACATTGGAGGTCAGAAAGAGAGATTTGTGACACGGCTGAAGAGTCTGGCCCAGAGCCCATCTGGATGATATACTGATGGTGGGACTAGGTGGAGGAGACAGAAGCAGCAGCAGTTTGGGGAGCTCTCAAGTCAAGAGACTGTAAAGGGACCAAACAGTTGTTCAGAAAGAGATTACAGGGCACCCTGTGCTAGCACCGGATATAAGACCAGGTGTTGTTTGGCAACTCCATTGTTTATACCCACTTCTGGGCCAGAGTTCAAGATCAGAAAGGAGCACTGAGGGGCAGTATTACTTTTTTTTTTTTTTAAAGCAATTGGCGTTAAGTAACTTGCTCAAGGTTACACGGCTAGTCATTATTTATGCGTGGGTGCTCATTTTCTGAGGCCGGATCTGATCTCGGGTCATCCAGACTCCGAGGCCGGCGCTCTTACTCACTGCGCCACCTAGCCGCCCCTTTAGGGCAATTGGGGTTAAGTAACTTGCCCAAGGTTAGACGGCTAGGTTTTTGTTTGTGCGGATTAAGTGTCGGAGGCCGGCTCCGAACTCAGGTCCTTCTGATTCCAGGGCCGGCGCTCTATTCACTGCGCCACCTAGCCGCCCCGGCAGTATTACTTTTAGCCCAGAGAGATCAGGAACCCTGAGGAACAATGTCATTTCCATTCCCAAGGGAGGAGAGACCCTCAGGGGAAATATCGAGATTAATCCTAAGGGATCTGGGAGCCTTTCCTGTGCAAGAACTAGAGTATAGACCAAGAGAGGAGTGACAACACCTCTCCCCACTGGAAACACCAAAAACTTCCAAACCCCCAGAACTAGTTCTGAGAACAGCAGTGTGAAAAAAAAGCCTGAAGTTCGAGACAGAGACCCTTCACCCCTCCCCCAAGCTAGGAACAGAGCCCAATAATAGCTTAATGTTCCAAATCGAGATATGGGGCAGAAAAATGAGCAAATAACAAAAAAAAGAACCTAATCATGAAAACTTCCTATAGTGACAGGGAAGTTCTAGACAAAAATTTAGAATAACACAATGAAGTCAAAACAGCCACAAGCAAAACCTCAAAAAAGAAAAAAAATATGAATTGGACACAAGCCCAATATCAGTTCCTGTAAGATCTTTAAAAAAATTATTTTCAAAATCAAATGATAGTGGTAAAGGAAAAATTAGGTAAAGAAATGAAAGCAAAGGGGAAAAAATGTGGAAAGATAATTGACAGTTTGGTAAAAGAGACACAAACAATATTGAGGAAAATAACACCTTAAAAAACAGAATTGATCAATTGAAAAAAGAAGTACAAAAGCTCACTCAAGAAAATAATTACCTAAAAATTAGAATCAGTCAAGTGGAAACTAATGACTCCATGAGATATCAAGAAGCAATGAAACAAAGTCAAAAGAATGGAAAAAATTGGGGTAGCTAGGTGACCCAGTGAATAGACTGGCCCTGGAGTCAGGAGGACCTGAATTCAAATTCAGCCTCAGATACTTGACATACTAGTGGTGTGACTTTGGGCAAGTTACTTAACCCCAATTGCCCTCCAAAAAGCTAAAAAAAAATGGAAAAAATAGAAGGAAATGTGAAATATTTCACTGAAAGAGCAACTGAATGGGAAAATAGATTGAGGTGAGATCATTTAAAAATTATACCTGTAAGCCAAGATAAAAAAAATAGCTTAGACACCATATTTCAAAAAAATTATCAAGGAATACTGGCTTAACATCCTTGAAACAAGGAATCTCTGAAAGAGATCCTAAAGTGAATACTCTCAGGAATATTATAGCCAAATTTCAAAGCTCCCAAGTCAAAGAGAAAATACAAGAAAGAAACCATTTAAATACTGTGGAGCCACAGTCAGGATCACACAAGCATATCACATATTAAAGGAGTGGAGAGCTTGAAATATATTTGGAAGAGGATTACAATGAAGAATAAACTACCCAGCAAAATGGAGTATAACCCTTCAAGGGAAAAAATTAGATATTTAATGAAGCAGAGGACATTCAAGCATTCCTGATGAAAAGACTAAAGCTGAATAGAAAATTTGACTTTCAAATAAAAAACTGAAGAGAAGCATAAAAAAGTAAATTTGAAAGAGAAACCATAAGTGAGTCAATAAAGTTAAACTGTTTACCTCTCTATGTGGGAAGATGATATATGTATCTTCTAAGATCTTTATCATTATTAGGGAAAAGGGAGCAGGAGTAAATTGTTTATGATGGAATGATGTCAAAAAATAAAAAGATGGGAGAAAAGGAGGGATGCCCTGGGAGACAGCAAAAGAGAGAAGAAGAATGGGGAAAATTATTTCCTATAAAAGGGACATTCAAGGAAGAACTTTTATGATGGAGGGGAAAATGGGGAGGGGGGGCACTGCTTAAACCTTATCCACATCACATTTAAACTGGTTCAAATTAGGGAAAAATATATCCATATACTCAATTGTCAATAGAAATCTATCTTACCCAACAGGGAAATAGGAGGGGAAGAAGATAAGGGAAAGAGAAGGTGGTGATAAAAGAGAGGACAGATAAAAGAAGGCAATGATCAGATGCAAAACAGACTTTAAAGGGGGGACAGGATAAAAAGAGAGAGAAGATAAAGAGAAGAAAATAGGAAGAAGGGAAAGCACAATTAGTAATCATAATTGTAAACGTGAATGGGATGAACTCACACAAAAAACGGAAGCATATAGCAGAATGGATTAGAAACAAGAATCCAAAAATATTTTATTTACAAGGAATAGACTTGAAACAGAGAGACACACACAGCTTTAAAATAAGGTGCTGGCACAGAATCTATTTTGCTTCAGCTGGGGTGGGAAAAAAAGAGGCAGGGAGTAACAATCATGATCTCAGACAAAGCAAAAGCAAAAATAGACCTAATTAAAAAGGATAGGCAAAGAAACTACATCTCACTAAAAGGTACCATAGACAATGAAATAAGACCAATACTAAACATATATGCATCAAATAGTATAGCATTCAAATTCTTAAAGGAAAAGTTAAATGAATTACAGAAGGAAATAGACAGCAAAACTATACTAGCAGGAGATTTCAACTTTCCCTTTCAAAGTTAGATAAATATAACCATAAAATTAATAAGATAAAAGTCAAGGAGATGAATAGAATCATAGAAAAGCTAGATATGTTAGACCTCTGAAGAAAACTGAATGGGAATAGAAAAAAAATTGAAAAAAGCTGTAACAGTGACAGTGGGGAATCTACTAAAGATAAATAAAAGATTTGCAAAGCAGCATGGGGACACAAAGACCATGAATTTATAATTAGACCATTTTTGTGATTTCTTCAAGCAATTCTCTATAGTCCAGAAATAGGAATAGAGAAAGCACATAATGTGCTTTGCTGAGGGTTTAAAAACTGATGAGTTAGGTATAATGGACATCAACAAGAAAACATAGGAATCTAAAGTGTTAGGAAAAACATCATTTAAAGGGATGAAATGGGGGTCCAGGCTAGGTAAGAAAAAAAAAGTGAAGCCTTATAACAGTGAGACTAGGGAAAACTGAAAATAGAAGAGGTTTTGGTAAGGGGGAAGAACAAGAACAACTTCAGCAGGCTTGAGGGAGTGGGAGAGATAAAAGGATAAGAAGTTTTGATCAGAGAGAGTATTTTCAGGTTCAAGTCCTGGGAGAGAGAACAGTTCTGAGTGATGATGAGTGCCAGATTGTGAGTGGGGAGGAAAGTCACTGGAGTTGAAGAGATCCAGATATTGTGAAGATAGAGTGTCTTATTCAGTCATTTTTCAGTCATATCCAACTCTTTGTGACCCTGTTTGGGGTTTTCTTGTCAAAGATACTGGAGTAGTTTGCCATTTCCTTCTCTAGTTCATTTTATAGATGAGTAAACTGAAGCAAACAAGGTTAAGTGACTTATCCAGGGTCACATAGCTTTAAGGGTCTGAAGCCAGAATTGAACTCAGGAATATGAGTTTTCCTGACTCCAGGAATAGCACTCTATCCACTGGGCCACCTAGTTGTCCAGAAGTTAGAGTGTAGGAGTCATGAATGTGAATGCTGAAATTGCCAAGAACGCTAGCAGAAGAAAGAATAAAGACAAGGACTGCTGGCTGGTTGAAAGGTCTATGAAGGAAGGTAAGAGAGTCTTGGAGATGAACAGAAATATACCAGTTAAGTTGGAGATAAGGAGCTGTAAGTAGACAGCATGGGCTTCAAAAGAGGAACCTTGTTGATAACTGATGAATCATAGTCTGGAAGAGGCTGTGGTTTACATTGAGGGATGAGAATGAGTAGAATGGATGAGGGTACAAGTGAAGGAAAGTGGGTGAAAATCCTACCTGTAGAAAAGGCAGAATGTTGAGATGTTCACAATAGAACCAAGGTTTTCCCCAAAGGGAATAAATAAGTGGATAAAATGATCCTGAGGATGGGTAGGACTAAGTGGGATTGGAGGTGAGATTATGAGAGGAGCTAGTAGCAAGGAGAAATTTCCAAGAAGTGAAATGTGTGCAGATAACTGGATTAACAGAAACAGGATTCTTGAAGTTAGACACATGAATTAATACTCAAAATGAAAAAAAAATGAACATTTGACAAACCGAAAGACTTTCAGGCATTTGTAACAAAAAGACCAGAACTCAACGGAAAATTCAATATAAAAGATACAGAAGAAACATAAGAAAACATTAAAAACTAATTATAAGGCACTCGTTGAGGTCAAACTGTTTACTATATATATGAAAATGTGAGTATTCTTAAGACTGTCATCATTGCTAAGGTAGTTTGAAAGAAAGATTGGGGCTGAATTATGTATGATTAGGTGATTCCAAAATAAATAAAATTGGGTAGGAAAAGGCAAAAGGGAGCAATTATATCATTAAAATGGGGCATAGAAGGTAGAACTAATACAGAGGAACCAGGTGAGGGGCGGGTGGGGAGGAAGCTGGTAATGTTGTAACCTTACTCCCATCTGGATTGAAAAGGAAACAAGCTGCATATTTAGAAGGGTATAGAAGTCTTCATAATATATAGGGAGGTGGGGAAACTGGGGGCCAAGTTGGGAAAAGACTTTTAGAGGGTGTGTGGATTGGGTTTTGGGAGGGTCGGGGAAGGGATAGTGGGACTTTTGGAGGGGTGTGAGGATTGAGATTCAGGAAGTGGGGGAGAGGAGGAAGGGACTCATGGAGGGTGGGTGAAGTGAGGGGCTGGGAGGGTGGGGGGAGAAGATAAAGTAACATGAAAAGGGTAAAAGAAAAGGTAAAGGTAAAAAGAAAGGCTGAGAAAGAAAATAGTGAGTAAAAATAAGATGGAGGGAAATTCACAAATAGTAATAGTCATAGAATAATAATAACAATAGAACAAATTGTGGTATATGGATGTGATGGAATACTACTCTGCTATAACAAATGATGAGCTTAATGATCTTAGAAAGGCATGGAAAAGCTTGCCCAAAATGAAGAGCGAAGTGAGCAGAACCAAGAGGACATTGTATACAGTAACAGCAACATTGTTTTAAGAATAATTTTGGAAAAAAAATTAAAGTACCAAAAAAAATAAAAGAATGACTTTGAGTGACTAAGTCATTTTGACTATTATAAATACATAAATTAGAAATAAAGGACATATGAAGAAAGATGCTATCTACATCCAGAGAAAGAACTGATAAGCAGAAATATGTATAGAATAATTTTGCATATATCTACCTACTTTTGTCTAATGGTAGTCATTCCCTAAGGCAGGGAGGAGGGGGGACATTTGGGGCAGGAAGAAAAAAAAAAGAAATTTACATGATAACTATTATATATTTAAAAGGAATAGCAAGTTGTACATGGTAGATTTGCAATTTCATGTGCAATTATCTTTTTTATTGTACCATGTTTTGAAAATGCTTGTTTTGTTCCATGAATTGAAAATAAAATAAATTTGTAAGACTTCCAGGAGCCAAGATGCCTGAGTAAGCAGTGATTCGTTATAACTCTCCCATATTCATCTCCAAACAGCCATAAAATAGCGCCCCAAAACAAATCCTGGAATAGCAGAACCAGCAAAAAGATGGAGTAAAACAATTTTTTGAGCCTGAGAAACCTAGAAGGTTGGCAGAAAAGGTCTATTTCACTCAAAGTGGAATGCAGCCCAGGACAGGAAATATCCCAGCAAGCCCCACCTCAGTAAATCAGCAGTAGATCCTAAGCCCCAGTGTGGTGGAGCAGACAAACACCAATACCAGGACACACCAAGTGCCTCAGCATAGCCAGAGGAAAGGGCAGACTCCAGCTCTGAAAACCCTTATCTGCTTCAGTGTTGCCCAGAGCCAAAAAGCAACCTCCAGTGGTCAGACCTCTGTGTTCTTCAGTATAGCCCCAGGGAAATGCAGAAACACCCCCCACTGGCCTCAGCACATGCCAGATACCAGAACTAGGATCCCCCCTCAGCACCAAGTAAGCTGCCAGACCTCTATAGCCTCTAGCAGAGCCAGCCACCCCAACAACACAGCACCAGACAAAAGGGTCCCACTTGGGCCTCAGGTCGACATCAGTCTAGCACCAGGTAAACAGCCACAGTCTGCAGCCTCTGGCACAAGAAGCTTGAGATAGGGCTTCTTCTACCCTGAAAGCAGAGGTCAAATTTAGAAGAAAGGAAAAAGGTCAAAAAAGATGAGCAAATAACAACAACAACAACAAATAATCAGGCCATAAAAAGTTATTATGGTGATAGGGGAGATTAACATAATCTCAGAAGACACAACAATGTCAAAACACCTATGGGAAAAGCCCCAAAGAAAAATGGAAAATGGTCTCAAGCCCAGAAAGAACTCATGGAAGGACTCAAAAAGGAGCTTAGAAGAAAAATTAGGAAAAGAAATGAGAATGATACAAGAAAATTATGAAAAAGAGTCAACAACTTGTAAAAATAAAACAGCTGCTTAAAAACTAGAATTGGTCAAATAGAAAAGAAAGTACAAAAGCTAATTGGAGAAAACAACTCCTTAAAAGTTAAAATTGGGCAAGTGGAAGCTAATAACCCTATGAGACATTAAGTATCAATCAAACAAATTCAAAAGAATTTTAAAATAGAAGAAAATGTAGAATACCTCATGGGAAAAACAACTGACCTGGAAAATAGATCCAGGAGAGACAATGTCAGACTCTTTGGACTACCTGAGAGCCTGAGACTTCCTGTCCTGGGCTGCACAGACCTTTTCTGCCACAGAATCGAAAGGAGGACCTCGACAGCATCTTTCAAGACGTTATCAAGGAAAATTGCCCTGATATCCTGGCACCAGAGGGAAAATTAGGCATTGAAAGAATTCACCAATTGCTACAGGAAAGAGATCCCAAAATAAAAACCCCAAAGAACTTTATAGCCAAATTTCAGAACTATCAGGTCAAGGAAATATACTGCAAGAATCCAGAAAGAAACAATTCAAATATTGAGTACCCACAATGAGGATTACACAGGATTTAGCTGCTGTGACATTAAAAGATCAGAGGCCTTGGGACATGATATTCCAGAGGGCAAAAGACCTAGGATTACAATCAAGATCACTTATCTGACAAAATTAAGCATAATGCATCAAGGGAAAGAGAAAGGACAAATAGGAGGAAAAATAGGACAGAGGGAAATACATTTAGTGATCATAACTGTGAATGTGAATGGGATGAACTCTCCCATAAAATGGATGTGGATAGTAGAATGGATCAAAAACCAGAATCATAAAATATGTTGTTTACAAGAAACACTTGAAGCAGAGAGACACACACAGCGTTAAAGTAAGGGACTACAGCAGAATTTATTATGCTTCAGCTGAAGTTAAAAAAAAAAAAACAACCAGTTAACAATCCTGATCCCAGACAAAGTAAAAGCAAAAACATGCCTAACTAAAAGAGATAAGGAAGAAAATTCCATCTTGTTAAAATAAGTAAAGCTTGTAAAAAGAAAATAAAAGCCAGCAGATGACATACGAAGACTAGAAATATAGAGATATTACATTGGCCTACTTATAGCTTATAACCAAATACTTAATTTAAATTTTACAATAAGGTATTATAAACACCCCATAAAAGAAAAAGAAAAAAAATCAGACTTCTTCTTTGGTATGAAGGGAGGGTCAAAAAAATGGTAAGGGATTTTCCAAATTACAGGGAGTATGGGGTAGGGGATGGTGAGTGTCACACCCTTAACCCTGGGGATTAACTTACTATGTGTTAGAATCACAGATCCTTGGTTATTTGTGTAATAACTGACATTGAAGGGATGAAATAACTTGTGAAGGGATTTTTCTTCTCCCAATTGAGAGGGACTTCAGTTGTGCCAAAGAGAACAGGCTACTTTTTGAGCCTGGGAAATGATTTTTTGATTGTCACAGAATCTGAAATAAAAACCTATTGTATGTAACTATGTACTATGGTTGTCCTAACTTTAATACCTCTTCTTAAGGACCCAAGTTATTAATGGTAAAAAGTACACATGGAGTTGGTGAAGATTCCATATCCTTTAATTTGTCCTCACAGATTATTTTTTTTAAGAGAGATATTGCTCCTGGGGTGGCTATGAATAGAGCAGGCCTTGGAGTCAGGAGGACCTGAGTTCAAATTTGGTCCCAGACACTTAACACAAAAACTAGCCATGTGACCTTGGGCAAGTCACTTAACCCCAATTGCCTTCTAAAAAGCAAAAACAAAATAAGAGAGAGAGAGAGAGAGAGAGAGAGAGAGAGAGAGATAATGCCCTTGGAAAATACTTCAAAAGGATATTAGATCCCTGTAGTGTAGGCAGGTAGGGAAAAATGTAAAAGCGCAGTGAGTTGCTCAAGGTCACACAATGAACAGCAGAACAAGGTCTGCTAGTGGAAATCCCCATCTGGTTTCCTAGCTCAGCATCTGATTCAGGCTGCCTCCTAATTTTTTTAAAAAATAATCAATAATAATATTTTCATCAGTTTTAAATGAAATTTTAATAACAGCATTTACATGAAACTTCGCATATGTTCACTCATCTGACCCTCATAACAATCCAGTCAGCCAGGTAGGTGCTATTCTCATTGCAGACAAGGAAAGGAGGCTGAGAGGAGGTAAGTGAGTTACCTAGAGTCACATGACTGGTTAAGTGTCTGAGGTATTTAAACTGAGATCTTTCTGACTCTTAAGCTTCATTCTCCATCTGCTATGCCACCTAGCTGCCTACTTTGATTTACTTGAAAAATAGACAAATCAGGAGATTGTGAAATGTAAAGTCTCACCTCAGACTTATTTGGAATCAGAAAACTGATTTGGAGGAGGAAATAGACCCAATAAGCCCTGTCCTGTAGCAACCAGCTTTGTTGGTAGTATTTGAAGTATTTTCTGTCTACTAGTGAACCATAAGTTTGAACAAATAGAGAAAAGACTTAGTAAGAGGGATAACAAGAGGGAAGAAAATCTGATTAGACAATCTAGTCTAATCAGAAAGCAACATAGGCCAAACATATACTTGGCTGCTCCTGACACTGTTTTTTCTGGCAGCCCTTCCACTTGAGCTTTTTATTCATCCTTCCTCCATCTCCTGTCTCATCAGAAAAAATAAATAAATAAAACCCTCAGTCTTGAGTTTCTGACAGACTTGGCTTTTGATAATTGTGGTTTTGTTACAAGATATAGACGCAATCCTAGTTATTAGGCAGGGCTGAAAAAGTCATCTTTGAGAGTAGGTTTGGATTGTAATCTCATCCCACCAGAGGCCTACATTCTTTGACAAGATTAACTGAAAGACTAGTGGTCACGTAGGTTTAGGAGGATTAAAACCTGTGTTGGTTCCCACTCCCATCCTTCCACCCCTTCCCCCACCTCCCCAGGATTGCCAGCTAATACATTTAATCTAGTTCCCAGGTGAATAAGAGATTGTGTCATTTGGTGAGCTTTTGTAGGGAGGAGGTTCTCAGTAACCACCAAGGAATCAAACCTGTTTAATCTGCAACTCTCTTCAGTCAACCTAATCCAGAGTTTTGGGTCAAATGGCCCAGAAAGATGGAGAAGAGCTATCTGGTCATTTCTAGTGCCCATATGAATCCTGTTTATGGACTTCTGAGGAATCATAGTAGCAGTCTAACCTCAGGGGTAGGCAGCAATCAGAGATGGGAGGTGTTCCTTTTTGAGCACACAGAATTTCTAGGATTTGTCAGCAGCAGTGATAGCTGCAAGGCAAAGGGCAGTCTTCCACTGGTTCCCATAATGAGAAACATAATGAAACAAATACTGCCATTGCTACTGGAAAAGGTATGCTAGTCTTTTCCTTCACATATCCACTCAATATTCCTGCTATTTTGCAAACCCAAATTCCTCCCAACCACTATCACTCCCCTTTATGAAGTATTCCCCAGCACTAGATTAGAAGTCTTTGAGAGCAGAGACTTATCTTTACTTTTGCATTTATAAACCCCAGTGCTTCACACAGTATTTGGTACAGAGTAAGCATTGAATAGATTTTTATTCAATTATTAATTCATTTATTTGTTTATTCATCAATTGATGGAATCACAGAATTTCAGAGTCAGAAGGAACCTCAGAGACTAATCACATAATCCAATTTATACCTGATAAGAATCCCCTCAGAAACATCCTGGACAAGTAGCCATCCAGTATGTCCTTGTGAGAGGAACTGGTCTCTTCTCAAAGTAGTCCTTTTATACTTTTAGATAATTCTGGTGGCTCGGAATCTTTTCTGAACAAACCCCAATTTCCTCATGTTCAAGATAGATATGGTAATAATGCTCATATTGCCAGAGCTATGAAGAGGATAGTGCTTTATAAACCTTACATTACTATATAAATGGAGTTATTACCGCTACTCATTGGACCTGGGAAGAAAGTGGATTGTAGGCCACTGAGGCTGTAATGAATATCTCTTGTCTTAGTCTACAGATTATAGAATGTTGGAGGAAGAAGACACAGATCATCTCGTATTTCCCCTTCATTTTGCAAATGAGGAAATTAAGGCACAGAGCACGAAGTTACCTCTAGAAATGCATTAGCTGAGTCAGCTTTCCTTGGAAATGGAGTCATGAAGCTTTCTCGCCTGTTCTCTTAAACCTCAGTGGGCTCAGTTAGTCAACAAGTATTTATTACACACTCACTATGTTCCAGAAACTGTGTTAAGCACCAGTAAAATAAAAGAGAATGACAATCCCTGACCTGAAGGAGCTTACATTCTAATGGGGGAAGTCAACACATAAAAGGGAGGAGAAAGGAGAGGGAAAGGGGAAGCTCCCTGGCAAGGGGCAAAAGATGGACAAGTCTGCATTGCAGCCTGATGGGTAAACGCAGAGATGGTTCCATGGCCTGGGCTTAAATGTAGGTACTGGGAGTAGCCATCCAATCAGTGAGAGTGGCCCAGGGCAGAGGGGACTTTCAAGGTGTGAATTCCAAGACTGAGGTGATCTTCCAGGATGAAGAGACTTCTGAGGTATGGTGGACAAGCGTGGTAGCCTGGTCAGAAATGAAAAGTAATTTTCCCAGGTATCATGAAAACAAGAAGGTTCTGAGGGGAGAGGAGGTTGAAAAACAAGCAGCAGCAGGAGAGATAGTCTCTGAGTCAGGGAAACCCGGGCTCAGGTCCTGCTTCTGATCCATACTGCTTGTCTGACCCTGAGCAGGTTACTTAAACTCTCAATGTCCCAGTCCTCTCTAAGACAAAGTTGCAGACCAGATAGAGACCTCTCAACCTGCAGCAGAATAGGGGGAAGGGGGATGAGAGGAGGGATGATGGATGGGAGGGCATCCTTGGGGGGAGGGGAGGTTGAAAGTACCCACTATAGAAGAGGGACAGGATCAAATAGGGAATGGATCAGGTGGGGGGGTGGGATGATGTAGCAGCAAGCACCCCAAAATCCCCAGGGTGACTGCCAACACAGGTTCTTAGATCTGCTCTTCAAAAGGAAAGCAACTCAAAATGGGTTAACAAGCTTACTTTAATCAAACAAACATACATTACCTAGCTCAGGGGAAAAAGGTCAGCACCCCAAACTTCAGAGTTACAGAACTTACAGATCAAACAGACAGGCTTCCAAACTGTCCAACCATTATATCAATACCAAATCACAGTTACCAGAGAGGGAAGCATCAACATCTGGGTTTTCAAAGCCGGGGGGCTCTCAACAACGGCTTCCCAGAGTCTCATCTGGTCAAATCACACAACACTTCTCAAAGTGAGCCCCAAAGCAAAGCCTCTCCTAAGGGTTTATATAGCCTTCTCCTGGCTCAGAGAATGTAACAACCTTCTGGACCCACTGCCCAATCACAAAGTATTAAGGTGTGGGCTTTCCTGAAAAACAAGCCTCCCACCACAGGCTCCAGGTGCACTTAAGCTAGGGGCAGGGAAGATCTTTAAATTTGCATTTCCATTACAGATGAGTGGGAGGGAAGTATAAGCAGCCTTTTACAATAGATCTACTATGATAATGTTTTGCATAGCTAGACATGTACAACATATACTGAATTACTTATCTCCCCAGAGGGAATGGGTGACAAGGGAGGAAGGAAATGGATCTGAAATTCGAGGTCTTAACATTAAATGTTTCAAATATATATAGATACTATTATTAATACTCTTTTGCTTATAATTGGGAGATAAGATGTGCAGGCATTGGGAGGAAAAGATTCACCTTCCTCTAAAGGAAAAGTCGAAGTGGGTATGGGAGAAGGTATGGGAGAGAGCAGATTGGAGGAAGTGATATCTTGTGGGACTGCTATTCTGGGAGGTTGGGTAGGGGAATAACGGGGGGAAAATGATTGTAACTCAAAATCTGGCAGAAATGAATGATGTAAAACAGAAGTTAATAAAGCATTTGTTTAAAAAAAAAGAAAATGTACATGTAAGTCACCTACCAACTTATATTTTAAAACTACACTTAAAGATAGAAGCATGTGCATATGCTATAATATAGGATGAATAAAAAAGTGCACCATCATAATAAACAGTTAACATGTATACTATAAAAAAAAAATTTAAAAAAAAGAAAGTGACCTTTCAGATAATTTTCCCCCCGAATCTGTGATTTCATCAATGTTGGGAAACTCCCAGTGTAGAAACTTCCTCCACATATGCAGTTTGGCTACTTATAATCTGAGAGAGTCCTCTGGTTCAATGCTGCCAAATTCAGATAGAAATAGATCACTGTTGGTACATATTGACTTAGAAAATCTCAAATTAATATTATCTATGTTTTAGTATATTTTTATTTACTTTGTTAAACATTACCTAATTATATTTCAACCTGGTTTCCAGCTCACTTGCGAGTTTTACAGATTGATTCTGGCAGTGGTTCTCTGCCCTAAGCAGAGAGCTGACCACATGCCCAAAGTTACACAGACAGTATGTGCAAGAGGCAAGACAGGAACCTATTTCTTCCTGACTCTAAGCCAGCCCTCTAGCTACTATCCTGTACTGAATCTATGAAACCACCCTAGGATCTTGTCATTTAGAGCTGGAAGAGATCCTTAGGTATTATTGATCCAACCCCTTCTTTTTACAGATGAAAAAATGTTTGAGGTCCTAGAAAGTGAAGTGACTTATCTAAGGTAACACAAGTGTTGAACCTGGACATCTAAACAAGTTGTCTGACACCCAAACCAGGGATTTTCCCATCACATCACCACTCTGGTCCAATTTCCTCATTTTTTAGATAAAGAAATCTGAAGCCCAGATATCTGAAATGACACAGAAGATAAAGAATATAGATTTGTTTACCAGATCTTGGAACACTAACATTAGGAGCTCAATAGATGTCAAGGTAACACCAATTTTTTATTGTAAGGTAAAATTAAACACATTTAACAGGGAACTGGCCACTGAACCCAGTTCTTAAGAGTGAGTTCAGAGTGCAACTGATGTAATTTTCCACTTGAAAGAGGCAGGAAAGTGATGATGACATGTAATGGAAATACCTTGGAGAGACTAGAAGCATGTGTAGGTAAATGTTCTGTATCTGGTTCTGATCCACTTACTATGTGAAGAAGGGGAGCCTTTCTGATTGGCTGGATAACTGGAGTTGGGGGAGTGAATCAAAAGGCACCAATTGGCGTGGCTAGGTGGTGCGGCGAATAGAGCCCCAGCACTGGAGTCAGGAGGATCTGAGTTCAAATCTGGCCTCAGACACTTAACACTTACTAGCCCTGTGACCTTGGGCAAGTCACTTAACCCCAATTGTCCTACCCTCCCCCCTCCAAAAAAAAAAAAGGCACCAACTGCTTAGACACTGGGTCATTCTCTTCCTGTGACTTCTTCTGGGCTGATGGCATTCCAATGAGAGACTATGCTGTTGGAGAAAGGCCTGAGGCTTTTTTCCTCTGGGACCGACACAGCTCTAAATAGAACCCTTAATTCTTTGCCTTGCTTTTCATTTTGTCATTTTAACAGGAGATCTGAGATGACTATCACCTTGTGAACGCAGGAGCCAGTCACTCAAAAGACCAGCATCTGTGATTTCATTAACTGGGGAAACTCAGTCCTCAGAAGGAAGTCCTAGAACCATGCCATGTTGTTTGGGGCAGGAGGGAGTTGTTTCTTTTCTTTGCCAGACCATCATCAATACCTCTTTGAGACCCAGTCTGAGACCCAGCCCAGCAGTAGTAACTGAAACAAGGGCTCATCTAACAAAAAAACCCAAGCCACTTATAGGTGAACTTAGTAGGACCATCACCATGTAGGAATTACATTAAGCCCATCTGCCCAATGACTGAGATAGAACAGGGAGAGAATATGTCTCCAAAGTATTGGAGGGGGGGAGATGCTTATATTTCTGTTCTTACTAGATATCTCAAGTAAATATACTTTTATAAAGTTAATTGATTATTATATTTTACATATATTACATATATCATATGTATTCTATTAATATATAATCTACTAAGTATAACTATGATTATTCCCCACCCCTACCACATGTCTCTTTTCTGACTATTGCTCAGCCTAGTCACAGTGGGAGGAGTTGGTTGAGTTAATCAAGAAATCACCTCATCCTTGTTGTTCAGTCTTGTCATAATTCTGTGGACCATATTGTCCATGGGGTTTTGTTGGGTAAAATATTATAAATTAACTAAACATTGTAATTTATTATAAATTAAAATATTAAAACAGACTGAGACATTAGTAATACCTAGCAATAGCTAACATTTCTATTTCACATCAAGTTTTATAAATCATTTTGCAAATATCGCCTTTGATCCTCACAATAACCTTGGGAGGTAAGTGCTATTATCATCCCCATTTTTGCACATGCAGAAACTGAGGCTGAGATGTTAAGTGAGGGTGGCACACCTAGTAAGTGTCTTGGGCAAGATTCAAACTCACCGTTCTCTCACCCCAAGTCCAGCCCTCTCTTTGATCTACCATCTAAATGCTCCTAATATCTTGAGGCTAACAGTGGTAATGGTGGAAGAGGAAAATACTTGGAAAAGGGGCTCAAGCTGATACCTTTGGAAAAGAGACAGAAACCCCAAGGGGAGATAGAGCCTGTCTGGAATATAGTGAAGTCAGAGATTACTCACTATATAAAGAATTACTTTGTACTGTGAACAGTAAACTTCTGGAAGTAGTTCACCCCAAGGGCTAAGATAGACAGAAAATATACATTAGTTCAAGAAGTATTTAAATAAATTCACAGATGATGATGGATTTTTAACCTTTTTTTTAAAGGGAAGCCAAGAATATTTGAAGTAATGTCTTTTAAATTGATAGAATGAAGGATAACCAGACCTTCCTATAAACCATCCCGTGGTGTCTTCATAGTTAGAATGCTGGGCTAGGCATAGCAGTACATGCATATAATTTCTGCTACTGGAGAGGCTTGAAGGTGGTTGATTCCTTGAGCTCATGGGCTGGAGTCAGCTGGGTGCACAAGTTAAAGCTGGCATCAATATGATAAGCCCCTTGGATTTGGCCACTAGGCTGCAGAGCAGGTCACAACTTTCTTGCGATCAATTTTAAATTGCTGCCACTTGTGGTCTGGCCGAGGTAGGAAGACCCAATCTCTCGAAGGGAGGGAGGAAGGAAGGGAGAAAAGGAGAAGAAGGGAGAAAGGGAGGAAAGAAGGAAAGGTATATTGAGCTGAATAGGTCAAGGATCAGTGTTTATGTAAAAAACAATGCTTCAGTGAGAGCTACAAGGAAAAACAGGGAACCTTTTCTCTCTTCAGGTGTTCTATTTTGCCCCCCCCCCTTCTTTCCCCCGTTCATTTATGTTTGAGGAGTGCTCAGTGATTGATAACACTTGACACCAGGGATATACAAAGACATATTTATGACAATGGGGGCTTATTGCAGGATGAAGTTCTGAACCCCATCTGTTTTACTGGACACACTCCTAGGAATGATTATGATTGGGAGTTTCTCTGACCTGGGGGCACAATAAATTAAATGTTCAGTGTTATTATGGGTGGGTGTTCCAAAACTTCATAATGGTTGTGTCTGTCTGGGGGAGGGGAGTGACTGAAATCCATGGAAATAACACCCTTGGTTGCAAAACTGCCTTTTAGTCTCCTGGGAATCATTAGCTAGCTACCTTTGTACTGAAGAGCTTCACTCCCTCACAGAGCAAAATTTTGTTAGCTTCAAGAGTCAGAGCCGCTCTCTTGAAACTATTTGTTTCTGGATTGCTCACATAGGTATTGTTGAGGATGAATGAATTTTGTAAATGGTTCCAAAGAGTTCCATCCAGAGGAAGTCTGCATGATAGAAAGGGGACAGACAAGCAACTCTAAGTGCCCAGAAGGCTGTGGTGGGAGTAAGGGAGACCTCTCTTCTACATTGGGGAAGCTTGGATGACATCCTTTGAAATATATTTTTATTCTGACATTTTACCTTGAACTCCAGACTGAAAAGTCCCAGTCACTGAGACAAAAATAAAAGAAAAAGGTGAAGAAAAAATAAAAGAGAAAAAGGAAAGGAAAGGAGAGGAAAGGAGAAGAAAGAAGAAAGGAGAGGAGAGGAGAGGGGAGGGGAGGGGAGGGGAGGGGAGGAGGGGAGGGGAGGGGAGGAGAGGAGAGGAGAGGAGAGGAGAGGAGAGGAGGAGAGGGAGAGGAGAGGAGAGGAGAGGAGAGGAGAGGAGAGCCAAATATTCTGAGGTTATCACCTTCATTAGCCAGGTCCTTCTAAGGGGCTCATCATTCCAAGGCAATAGTGACAGTGAAAACCCCACGAGCAGACAAGGTTCATGTTTTTCTCAGTTATCCACTTTACCACCAATCAGACGAAACAGTACCTTTTATGTCTAAACCGTCCTGCTCTGGTTCTTGTTCACTGACTCTGTCAGTCAGTCTGTCTCTGCCTCTGTGTTTGTCTCTCTCTCCAAGGACATTTACAGCCTACAAAAATTTGGCAACATATTTATGACCCCTGGGTAATTCCACAATCAAGAAAACACATTTAAGCATAATGAAGTGCTTTGCTCTGCAAAAGTGTAACAAAATAAACGACTCTATTCACAAAGGAAAATGTTTCACTAATGTAGAATTTGCATGTCTCTGAAGGTAACAATTTACTTCAATTAGCAATAATAATAAACCTGAGGAAAAAACTGAATATTCATAAAGGCCTGTATTTCAGTAGAGGACAATTATTTACTCTAGTAGCCCCAAAGAGGAAAAGCTGGCTGGCATCAGTACCAGAATGCCAACGACTCCCCCAGCAGCACTCGTGATAATAATAATAGTAGCTACCATTTATATAGCACTTTAAGGTTTGCGAAGCATACTATATAAAATATTTCATGTGATCCTCACCATCTCCTAACAGAGATTATCATTGCATATATGTGTGCATGTACATGTATATATGTTTATATGTATATAGGGTAGCTAGATGGCTCAGTGGATAGAGCGCTGGGCCTAGAGTCAGGCAGACCTGAATTCAAATCTGCCCTCAGACACTAGCTGTGTGACCCTGGGAAAGTCATTGAACCTCTGTTTGCCTTTATTCATTGGAGAACAAAATGGCAAACCACTCTGGTATCTTTTCCAAGAAAACCCCATATGGGGTCACAAAGAGTCAGACATGACTAAATAGCAACATATGTCTATGCATTTGTACACACACACACACGTGTCTGAATATGCATGTTTACATGTTCACCTATATTTACATGTAGTCACATAGTTACACACTATACATGTATACATATGTATATACACACATATACATGTGAATATTTTACAGATACAGAGCCTGAGAATCAGGTAAGTTAAGCAACTTAACCATGGTCAGTCACACAGATAGTGAGTGACAGAGGTGAGCTTCAGACTCAGGCTTGCCCTTAACTCTGAGACTAATGCTACTTCTAACCCTCTGTAGTGGTTCTAAAGTCATTTCATCCCCTTCCCAAAGGCCCTGAGACACTGGGGCTGTCTCATTGGTGCTGCCTGTTCCAAACCACCATCATGGGCTTAGACTACAAAACCAGAAAAAATGATCCAAGAGACCCGTAGATCGATAGTAAGCCATTGATTCTAGCTCCAAGTAAGGTGGAATGTTGCTATTGCTGCTTCTACTACTACTACTGGGCTACTACTGGGTTACTACTGGGTTACTACTGGGTTACTACTGGGTTACTACTGCATTTACTATTGGAACTTGTCTAGTGCTCTAAGTTTTAGAAATTGCTCTACAAATATTACCAAACTTTATTCTCATAATAATCCTGGGAGGTAGCTGCTATTGAGAGGAAACTAAGGCAAACAGGGTTAAGTGACTTGCCCAAGGTCACATGGCTAGGTTTTAGTTTGTGTGTGTTAAGTGTCTGAGGCAGGATCTGAACTCAGGTCCTTCTGACTCCAGGGCCGGCGCTCTACTCACTGCGCCGCCTAGCCGCCCCTTATCTGCATCTCTTACCCTTCTCCAAAGCAGACTTTGGTTTCTACCAGGAAGAGCAGCAGGAGGTTGGGTGCCAGGGGCTAGTCCAGGGCGGGGTAACCTTTGGCTTCGAGGCCACATGTGGCCCTCCAGGTCCTCAAGTGGGGCCCTTTGACTGAATCCAGACTTCACTAACAAATCCCCTTAAAAAAAGGATTTGTTCTGTAAAACTTATACTCAGTCAAAAGGCCATACCCAAGGACCTAGAGCACCATATGGGGCCTCAAGGCTGCAGGTTCCCCACCCCTGCTCTAGGAGATTGTCTAATCCAACTCCCTCATTTTAAAGATGAGAAAATTGAGGCCCATGGTTTTAGCAGCATAAGCAAAAGTTAAACATATAACTTCTAAACACCCATTTTCACTGAGATTTTATGAATTTCCACCCCTCCCCCAAACTTTTCCCTCTCCCAATTTCCCTTTATCTGCAGATAGCACAGTATTCTCTTCTTCACTCAGGCTTGAAACCTTGGATTCACCTGTGATTCTGCTTCCCTTATCATATTTATTGTCCAGTCCTGTTCATTCTACTTCTACAATGTCCCTAGGAAAGTGGTGGGCCCATTTCAAGCACTAGGCTTGAAGTCAGGAAGACCTGAGTTTAAATCCAGCTTCAGACACTTACTAGCTGTGTGGCCTTGGACAAGTCACGTAATTGTCTTTGCCTCAGTTTCCTCATCTGTAAAATGAGCTGAAGAAGAAAATGGCAAACCACTCTAGTATCTTTGCCAAGAAAACCCCAAATGGAGTCATAAAGAGTCAGACATGACTGAAAAACTATTGAACAACAGGGAGCATATGGGCATCTTTTGCTGGCATCTGCTGGGTCTATGAGGAACTGCAGCTGCTTGACTAAATGGTGTGCATTTCAGTAGTCTTGTTCCTGGCATTATTATGGCTAAGTAATCAGCCCCTGAAGGGCTCACTCAGGATTCTAAGCATAGGTGACCCTCTCAGTTTTACTGACAGTCATAGCTTCTGACTCAGAGATGTTAGTAATCATGATTGCTTGGAGAGGTAAGTGTAAGCATTGTGTGACTTGGGCTTTTTTCTTCAGCAAGGTCAGAGGCAAACAGCAAGTGAGATTCAACTGAAATGGGATTCTGCTCACTCCACACATTAGTGCTGGCCTTTCGGTTTGGGATGGGCTCTCTCCATCTTGTCTCCAGAGATATTTAACTAAACATCAGTCATAAATCTGAAACTATGAATCATGGTGTTTTTGAGAGATTTGTAATGGCACCTGGACAGCCTATTTTGGTTTGTAGCTACGTTAGTGTCAGGATCCTTCTCCGTCATCCCTTCTCCCTTGGAATTGTTCTCTTGAACAAGACCTAATTCCAAGGTACTTTTGCTCTTGAAGGAGAAGTTCTAAACCTCCTGGGACGTTGGGTTCACTCTGCCCCTCCACATGCCACTGAAGATCTAAGCCCTTCTGAGGGTCCTCTGTCAATTTCAATGCCTTCTGAAAGATGTCTTTCCTGGTCACCTTTAGGCTACCCACTTGCAATAGGGAGACTCCATAAATAGCATTTATTTAAAGAAAAAGGGACTGTTTGACTGTGAGACTAAGAGATGAATAAATTTATAAATGGGCTCACTACAATCCAGGGAAGATGAGTCTGTTTCAACATTGATATTGTCCTCAGCAACATGGAGGTGGTAAGCAGCAATGTTGTCATTGGACTTGGTTTCTCATCCTTTGCTTACTGATAAAGATGATCAAGCTATGCACCTAGGCATGTGCTATGGATACAAGTATCACTGATAGCTGTCTCTCTTGGCTTGTGTGCAGTGGAAGGTAGACATCAATATTTTGGGTAGCCATGGTCCCTACATGACCCTTACCATCAAACTTTGAATACTTATTTTAAAAGACTATTCAGAGAAAAACTTAATTTTTTAAATTTTTTTATTTTTAAGCAACTGGGGTTAAGTAACTTGCTCAAGGTTACACGGCTAGTCATTATTTATGTGTGGGTGCTCACTTTCTGAGGCCGGATTTGATCTCGGGTCATCCCAACTCCGAGGCTGGCGCTCCCACTCACTGTGCCGCCTAGCTGCCCCTTTTAGGGCAATTGGGGTTAAGTAACTTGCCCAAGGTCACACGGCTAGGCTTTTTTGTTTGTTTGTTTGTGTGGGTTAAGTGTCTGAGGCCGGCTCCGAACTCAGGTCCTTCTGACTCCAGGGCCGGCGCTCTACTCACTGCGCCACCTAGCCGCCCCCAGAGAAAAACTTAAATGAATTTAAATGAACATTCACTAAAAGTTAATTTTTTTTAATTATAAAATTTAAATATTCATTTAAATAAATATTTTTTTAAAAAGATTATTCAGCTGGGGTGGGTACTATCCTAGGCTTACAGAGACTTGACTATTCTCCATCCTTGAAGACATTTGAAGTCTTTTTTTTTTTCCCAACAGTGAGCCAAGTTGCTCTGTTAAGTGAAAAGTGTTTCCTCATTTACTTGATATATTATTGCATTTTGTCGTTTTGAAGTCAATAATATCTTTGAACTAAGTTTGGATGTCTTCTGATGCCCAAATCCAAACATGAAGTACTCTCAATAGACTGGGCATTGGCATAGATTTGAGTGCCTATATTGATTCCTGGCATGTCTGAGCCACTGCCTTCAGTCACCAAAGGTGGGTGAAACTTTTCCATCATCACAGCATATTGAATCAGGACCCTCTCACACATCCCCATCTCATCATGGATCACATAAAATGAACAGATATGTTCCAGGATGATCACTGGGTTATCAAAGATAACTATTCTTAATGGAGGCCAATTTCATTAAAAGTCTATTTCTTCCTCTTCATATTATTTGAAGGGATCCCTGGAATCTTCCAGTTAGGTGGTGGTGGGAGGAACAATACCTGAGACAGGTTTTCCTTTGCACTTTCTCAGGCTGGCTCCCTGCCTTCTGTCAGGAGCACATCCCCTTAGCCCTTACTGCCTAAGCCATAGCTCAGATGTTCAAGGCATGTACCTCCTCCTCCTCATGTCAACCCCAGACCAACTCTAATCCTCCTCAGCTGGCTTTCCCAGCTCCTTGGATTTATTTCATATCACTTTCCTTCCCTCCTTTGTCCCCATATTATTTAACATTTGGGGGGGGATGTTACATACCACTGTTAGATTGTAAATATCTTAAAGGCAGGAATGAATGGAGTTATTTATCTTCTCTTTATAACAGAGCTCATCCCATAGAGCATGCACACAGCTGTCCTGGTTGCTTTCAGCCCATAGCATGTGCTGACTCAGTCCTCAAGTATTCAAGTGCTTTGGGGGTGACAAACAACCCCTTTATTGACAAATGGGTAAGGGATCTTTAAGAGGGAGTGATATTTCCTTAGTGTCTCTCTTCTCTTCCTATCTTCAAACCCTGTTAGGCTTCAAGCCTCTCTGTGGAAGGGTAGAAGGAAGACTGGTCCTAGGAGAAGTGGTGAACTATGAGCACATGCTTATCTATAGCATAAGTGGTCTTAGGAGAGTTTGGGTCCAGGCTCCAAGGCCCCAGCTGCCTTTTCTGAATTTTTTCCTTCCTAAGCATAAATGATCTAAGTATAATCTTGAGATAACAGAATCCAGTATTGAAGGTAACCTTATGAGTTTGGAAAGCCTGTTTCCCTTGGTCAGACCTATTAGGTATCAAAGTGAGGCTCTGTATTGAAGAGAATGACCACCAGCAGGGTGAAGAACTCTATTTCTAGTCCAGTCTGCCAGAAGGCATGGCTCTTGAGGGTGCTATTTAGGCATCAAAAGGTCAACCAAGTTGAAATACTGATTTAGCTTTCCAACAAAAGGCTTTATGTGAAGATGGATTTAACTCTAAACCCCTGGGTAGTATATAGTAGGTAGTTATAAGTTACTATATTCTGTTTCAAGGTTTTATTTTGTTTGCTTGTTTATCTTTTGGCCAATGAACATTTTTGAGTCTTTCTATAAAGTATTTCCTTTATGTAGAGTAAATAAATAGCTGTCCCACACTGATTTACACTGCACATTGGGTACCTTTCTACTCTTCTCTCAGCCCCCCCCCCTTTTATTTTGCTTTTTGGAAGGGGGAGGGTAGGCAATTGGGGTTAAGTGACTTGCCCAAGGTCACATAGCTAGTTTTGTTGGTTTTGTGTGTGTGTGTGTGTGTGTGTGTGTGTGTGTGTTAAGTGTCTGAGGCCAGATTTGAACTCAGGTCCTCCTGACTCCAGGGCCAATGCTCTATTCACTGTGCCACCTACTTGCCCCCTTATAAAGAATTAATTCTTTTTTTCCTTTTTTTTCTCAGCACCCTTTTAAAAAGATCCTAGACATTAACCACATTTTAGCTTTAAGTAAATTTTTGCTGGGGCTCTTGGGGAAGAGTGTAAAGAGTGGGAAAAGGACCCTAATCTTTCTCATCAGAGGCTTTTACAGAACTTACAGGCCCATATAAATGGGTCCAAAGCAGAGGCGCCCTTTCATGCGCTGTGCTTGATTCAAGCTAATCCTCTAGTTGAGTCTTGTACTAGAATGAAATGAGACACCCGTAGGTCATTCAAGAGTTATCAGAAGGTTTATTTAGTCATAGTAGGGGAAGGATATTCAACAAGTGTACTCACTAAGGAAACCACGTTGATTGACATGTGTACACCTTCCTGGTTTGGGTCAGGTTGTTGTTTCACAGTACGAAGCCTCAGAGGAGCAGCCAGGGCCCTTGGTGGCCCTTAGTACTCAGGCCACCAGGAAGCCACATCAACAGAAGTCAATCTCTGGAGCCAAACAAGTATCCAGAAAGCTTCCAGTATCTCTCTCTTTTTTTTTAAGAGGGGGGAGGCAAAGCAACTGGGGTTAAGCGACTTGCTCAAGGTCACACAGCTAGTAAATGTCAAGTGTCTGAAGTTGGATTTGAGGGCAGGTGCTGTATTCACTACCCCACCTAGCTGCCCCTGCAATATCTCTTAAAGAAAAGAATCAGCCTGGTTTGTATAGGGCAGGACTTTAGGAAAAGTTAACCTCACCATTGTGGGGCCTAGAGCATATTGCTCCTATCATAGGTCCCTGAGCCGAAAGCAAGAGGACTCAGTGCTCCAGAACCTTTGGTTCCAAGAACAAATGAATAACTCCTCCATTTGTAATACTACATTGTAGCAAAGTGCTCTGCACTCCCTTCCGCCCTTTCCTCCTCTCCCCATCTTTTTTTCATGGAAACAAGTTACCTGAATGTTTCATATACTCGCAATCCTTGAATAATTGGGTTGAATGCATGGTCTTACCTCTTGCTTCCAGCCCAATTGCCCAAATGGGATGTGGAGAAACTCTGGTGGGAGCAAAGAAGAGCAACCTTCTTTTGGGCTTCAAGCCTTTCCATCTCCTGCTGTGCCTGTCCCTTGAGGAAGAAGAAAGTGGGTGGGGAAGGGATCTTATTTCTCCAGCTCTGCAAGTGTAGCCTCTCTATCCTTCTGTGCCCTTTTTCCTGCCTCATATCCACCCTTTGGAAGGAAGAAGAGGAGTGAAGCAGTGCCTCCCATCTGGACGTCTGACCCTCCCATCCCATGCTGTTCTTGCCTCCAGCCTCATTTCCAGCTTCCATTGGGAAGAGTGGTCCCCTCCACTCAATGATGAACATTCTCATACCTGACTATCCCATTCTCAAACCTTATACATCTCAGTGATTCTGAACCCTTATAGATCATCTTCTAACCTGTCATCTAATTCCCTATTCTCATCCCCCTAATCCTCCCATCCCAAAGTTTCAACCAAGCACCAGTCCTTCCACTGTGTCCTCTCAAATGTCTATTCCATAAGGAACAAAATCCCCTTCATTCCTAATCTCTTCATTACCTCCCTGCTCACCCTTTCCAGTACTAGCTGAATCTCCGTTCACTCTTCCTGGCTCACCAGTCAAGCTGGGGGTGTTAGAAAACTTCCTTATTGCCACTTCCGGGATTTCCCCTACCTCCATTACTCTCTTACTTTGAGGTTCATACAATTCATATCTACTACCCAATCAAAATTCTAGTAGTTCTTATATACAAACCTCCAGGTCATTCCCCTTCCCTCCTTAATGAGTTCAATACATGACTCACAATTTTGTTCTTCTCCAGATCTCTTGCCCTCATACTAGAGACTTCATCATACACATTGACTGGTCCCAAACAAGCCCTTTAACTTCTTCAGGGTATGATTCCTCATCTGCAAAATGAAGGCATTGGACCAGATGACTTTTAAGTCTGGCTCTAAATCTCAGTCAATAAACATTTGTTAAGTACCTACTATGTGCCGAGCACTATACTAAGTGCTGGTTATATAATCCTATTAGGTTAGCTAATATTTAATCATGTTGTCATGTTCAATCACTTCGCTTGTATCTGACTCTTTGTGACCCCATTTAAAGTTTTCTTGGCAGAGATACTGGAGTGATTTGACATTTCCTTCTCCAACTCTTTTACAGATGAGGAAACTGAGGCAAAAAAGGTTAAATGACTTGTCCAGAGTCACACAGCTAGTAAGTGTCTGAAGCCAGATTTGAACTCATGAATACAAGTCTTCCTGATTCCAAGCTCTATCTGCTGCATTACCTAACAGCCTCACCTGATGTTAAACTTTTTTTATAATTAAATTATATGTTTATTTTTAGTTTACATCATTCATTTCCACAAGATTTTGAGTTATAAATGTTCTCCCCATCTTTCCCCTACCCACCACCACAAAATAGCGATTTCACTGAATATCCTCTCCCCCAATCTGCTCTCTCCTATATCCTGCCCCCTCCTCAGACTCTCTGGTAGGGCTAGATGGATCTCTATGCCCCAATGCCTGTATATTTTATTTCCCAGTTGCATGTAAATAATGAAAATGATAATAATAATAATAATAATAATATTTTAAACATTTGATTTTACAACTTTGAATTCCAGATTCTTTCCCTTCCTCCCTCTTCACCTACCCTTACTGGGAAGATAAGGAATTCTGTAGAGGTTGTCTAGGTGTAGTTATGCAAAACATCTCCATAGTGGATATATTGTGACTGACTGACTATATTTCCCTCCATCATATCCTGCCCCCCACTTATTCTATTCTCTACTTTGACCCTGTCCCTTTTCAAAAGTGTTTGCTTCTAACTACCCTCTCCCCAACCTGCCCTCCCCTCTGTCATCCCCCCTCTCATCCCCTTTCTTCCTACTCTTCTGTAGAGCGAGATAGCCAATTTAGTATGTATGTCATTCCCTCATTAAGCCAGATTCAATGAGAGTAAGGTTGACCCATTTCCTTTTGCCTTCCTGTTCTTCCCCTCCATTCCCCCCCGCCAGTTTTCCCTTGCCTCTTCTATATGAGATAATTTAGCCCATTCTGTCTTTCCCCATTTCTTCTCATTATATTCCTCTCTTACCTCTCAATTACACTTTTTAAGTATCATCCCTTCCTATTCAATTGGTCCTGTGCCCTCTGTTCATGTATACCTGTACACATATATACACATACTCATATATGTATTCATATGCACATAGACCCTCCTATATAGACATATATATGTATACATATATATGTCTATATAGGAGGGTCTATGTGCATTTATATTTATATATTTATATTCTCTTCAACTATCCTCATACTGAGAAAAGTTTCATAAGTTACAATGATCATTCTTCCATGTAGGCATGTAAACAGTTCAACTTTCATAAGTTCTTTATGATTTCTTTTCCCTGTTTACCTTCTCATGCTTCTCTTGCTTCTTGTATTTGAATGTTAAATTTTCTATTCAACTCTGGTTTTTTCATCAAGAATGCTTGAAAGTCCTCTCTTTCATTGAATGACCATATTTTCCCCTGAAACATGATACTCAGTTTTGCAGGGTAGGTGATTCTTGTTTTAAATACTAGCTCATTTGACCTATGGAATATCATATTCCAAGCCCTTCAATCCCTCAATGGAGACGCTGCTAGATCCTGTGTTATCCTGATTATGTTTCCACAATATTTGAATTGTTTTTTCTTGGCTGCTTGTCATATTTTCTCCTTGATCTGGGAACTCTGGAACCTTGCTATAATATTCCTAGGAGTTTTATTTTTGGGATCTTTTTCAAGAGGTGATTGGTGAATTCTTTTAATTTCTATTTTGCCCTCTGATTCTAAAATATCAAGGCAATTTTCCCTGAGAATTTCTTGAAGGATGATTTCTAGGTTCTTTTTTTGATCATGGCTTTCAGGTAGTCCAATAATTTTAAAATTATCTCTCCTGGATCTATTTTCCAGGTCAGTGGTTTTTCCAATGAGTTAGTTCACATTGCCTTCTATTTTTTTCACTTGTTTGGATCTGTTTAATAGTATCTTGATTTCTCATAAAGTCATTAGCTTCCATTTACTCCAATCTAATTTTAAAGGAATTATTCTCTTCAGTGAACTTTTGAAATTCTTTTTCCATCTGGCCAATTCAGCTTTTTAAGGCATTCTTTCCCTCATTGGCTTTTTTGGGCTTCTTTTGCCATTTGAGTTAATCTATTTTAAGGTATTATTTTCTTCAGTCAGGTTGTTGACTCTCTTTTCATGACTTTTTTTGCATCATTCTCATTTCTCTTTCCAATTTTTCCTCCACTTTTCTTACTTGATTTTCAAAATCCTTCTTGAGCTCCTCCAAGGCCTCTAACCAATTTGTATTTTTTTGGAAGCTTTTGGTGCAGGAGTTCTGACTTCATTGTCTTCCTCCCATTCCATGCTTTTATCTTTTTTGTCTCCAAAAAAGGAACATAAAGTTAGATTGCTGTGCTTGCTTTGCTTCCTTCGCTTGTTCATGTTGCCACTCAATTACTTTACTTTTGAGCTCTTTGCCACAATAGAACTCTGCTTCCAGAGAGGAGAGCTTTGTCCCAAATTTCTGGGGTTTTCACAGCTGCTGTAGCTATTAGGAAGTCACTGTCTCTACAGCCTCCATAAGCTCTGGCACACTGGTCACATACCCTAGGACCACCACCCAAGACTGCAATACAAATCCAGGCAGGTTAAAGCAAAAGCAATTACCCTCTGAATGGTCACTTGGCCCCTCTACAATCTGCAGGTTAGGAGCTCTGAAGCAGCCATGTGGAGGTGGCTGCAGGGCTGTCACACCTCTGCCACATCTAGCTCCAGGGACAGGGATTGGTCCTGCTCCTCTGTCCCCCCTCAGTTCCAACAGAGTTCTACACTGACCTCTCACTTTTTCTTTGGCATTTATGGGCTGATAATTCTGGAAACCACCACAGATGTTGGTGACCCACTCTCCCGAAGTCCATGGCAGCTGCTGGTCAGGGCCACCCTGGGGCTAAAACTGGGGGCTCATGTGGGGCTGGGCTGGGCTTGGCTCCCAGTGTTCTGCAAGGAACCCTTTGGGCCAGCCTGCTCAGCTGCCTTCAGCTGGAGATTTGTTTCTGTCACTTTCAGGTTCTGTAGCTCTACAATTTGTTTAGAGCCATATTTTATAGGTATTTGAGGTGGTTATGGGGGGAACTTACAGAGTTTTCCGCTTCTACACCACCATCTTAGCTCTGCCCCCTGATGTTAAACTTTGACTATAAAAGTTTTAATGTGGAAAGATTTAGTAGCTTAGCCTTTTGCCTCAACATATTTTCAGGCTGATTACAATCAGGCATAAGCACATTTATGACTTTTCTTAGCAACCTCAAGAGAGCCTGTCTCTATACCTTTCAGCTTCCTTATGTCACCTCCACAATATGGGGTTTTGGTTCCTGCTAAATGGTTTGCTAACTTGTTATGTGAATGATCACATCCCAGGGCAACACTACAGGAAGGTGCTTGGAGAATATAGTTCTAAAACTATCCATTAAGACAGGAATAAAAAGTCGACATTATCCACATCATTAGTTTATGCCATAAAGTGTGATTAGCTTTCAAAATGTATCAGAAATGGATTTAGCTGAAATTACAAATTCTTATGATGTTTATGTTCTGCATGGCTTGAATCAACTTAAGTAACAGAAAAGAATCAACCCATCTCACTAATAATCATTTAAGGTAAATATGTCTCTAGATTATAATGGGTTTGTGGATGTAAATTGGGCAATGGTTTGATTCACATGGTAGAGACTTCTTCTTAATGACTGACCATTTCTACACACACTTTTTTGAGAGGTGAGAGGGAGAAGTGGGGGAGAAAAAAGGAAGTGAGCTAGCCTGTTAATAAGATAACAATTCCTTAATGCTTAAAAAAAGAATATCAGTGTTCAGGAATTTGAAAAATAGGAGTAAAAGATGGCATCAAGGAGATGACTGATCAAACAACCCACGTTTCAAACAACATGCAATCAATCAACAAACATTTGTTAAGGAGTTACTATGTGCCCCACACTGTGCTAAGCACTGGGGATGTAAACAGTCCTTGCCCTCCTAGGGCTTACATTCTGATGAAGATGAAATGTGTGCATATAGAGGTTAAGGAAAGTGCATATGTTAAGATTAAATGGAATGGTCACATGATGAGGGTGAGGGATGACAAGGGTGTAACCAGAGTGTTACACTGATACCCTCCTGATGTCAGGAGAAAGTGAAGAGGGTCTCTAACAGTCTCAGTGGATCCCCTGTGGCTTACTTACAGGAGGAAATGGACAAGAATTCCTCAGAATGTATAGACACAGATGGGGTTTGATCTTTGAATGGAATGTCCAATCCATGAGATCAGATTTATTTGACTACCTGAGTTACGTCAATGGACAGGTATAGAAATCTAGATTCTTTTCCATTTTTAGAGAGGGAATGGTTTTTTATGTAGTGGTAAGAGCATTCCCAGAATGTTCTTCTCTTGGAGTATAGGTAGTGGGGTCAGTTAATAAATATTTATTAAGCACCTACTATGTACTAGACACTATGTTAAATGCTAGGGATACAAAAAATAGCAAAAGAAGTATGTATAGAATAATTTTACATGCACACATACACACACACCTATTTGTGTCTAATGGTAGTCATCATGAGGTAGGGGAGGTAAAAAAAAGGGGAAAAAAGAAATCTATATGATAACTTTGTTGTATATTTGGAGGGAATAGCAAGTTGTACATGGCAGACTGTAATTTCATGTGGTACTGTGTTATGCTTTGTCCCATGAATTGAAAATAAAATAAAATTTAAAAAAAATAGCCCCTGCTCTCAATGAGTTCACAGTTTAATGGGGGTGACACCATGAAAAGAACTACATACAAGTAAGATAGATTTGTGATAAATTGGGTGGTGGTGGAGCAGTCTCAGAGAGAAGGCACCAAGATTAAGGAAGTCTGGGAAAGGCCTTTTGCAGCAGGTGAGACATTAGCTGAGACTTGAGGGCAGCCAGGAATGTTAGGAGGTAGCACTGGGGAGGGATAAGCATGGAAGACAGCCAGTGCTGGAGTCAGGAGATGGAACGCTACAAGGAACAGCATGTAAGTCAGCCTCTGTTACTGGATGGCAGAGTAGGTGAGGGGGAAGAAGGAAGCAGCCAGATTATAAGAACAAGACTAGAAGGAAACTTGGACTTGGAGTCAGAAAAAAATGGGTAGAATCCCAGCTCTGCTCCTTACTGCCTATGAGCATATCACTTAATTTCTCAGGGTCTTGGATTTTTCCTCTGTAAAATGAAGGGCTTGACCCAGATGACCTCAGAGATCTCTTTCTGCTCTAGTTCAACAATTCTAAGTACTTTTTGATTATATGGTTTCTTATATGCCTTCCAACTCCGAAGTGTATGATCTTATGACCTTAACTGGTCCTAGTAGGCAGTGTATTAAACCCCTGCTCTATGGGATTAGAAACTGCCCAACTGGTCTTCATGCTAAAGGTTGGCAGGCCCCATTATCACTTTGTGATAAAGTGAGAGGGCCATTAGCTCTCAGTTCCCTGAGATCTGCAGGTGGTCCTTTCCATAGCCACAAAACAGGTATTCTCTAGTATCATATGAAAGGATTGGGGATAATCTTACAGCTATCATTAGGGCTGGCCTACACTCTTGACTAGGTTATTGTGTTCACTCCTAGGGCTTTGTAATTTAACTCATTTATAGGAAAAGCTGCAAAATTTTGCTGAATGGAAGTTGTATTGAATTTTTAGAACTACCTGCACGCAGGCTTTACAGGGCACAGTGAACGTGGTTCTAGAGAAGAACAAAGGAAGGATTAAGGGATTAGACAGTAGGATCACTGTGGAATGTTTAAAACCCAGGAATAAGGAAACAGATTCGGAAATGTGTATTTTAGTCTATGATTGGTTGAATAATATACTAGGCCAAAAACTGGCCTCAGCACCCTGAAATCTTTCATTTGGCTCTTTTCTCTGTATAGTCTGAAGGAGTTATTTGTAGCCATGAAAAGTGTTCAAGGCATAAAACTGGGTTATGCTAATTTCTATAATTAGCATTCAATAAAACTTGTGTATTACCAGTGTTTTACATCAGTTTGGGAGTGCAGAAGTACCAGCTCACTTCTAATCAATCAATCAACAAGTATGGATCAAGTGCTTGTTACATTCTAGACCCTGTTCTAGGCATTGAGAATATAAGTATAAAGAAAAAAAAACATCCCTACTCACATTCTAATTGGGGAAAGAAGAAGCATATATGTATGTGTATGTATATATGTGTGTACATGTATATGTTTATGCATATGTATATGTTTATATGTGTGTGTATAAAATCCATCCACCCATCATCCACATATAAACACACACATATATTTGTGTGTGTGTATATATATGTATACACACACATACATGTATAGCAAGATATAGAGATACAGCATGTCAAAAGCAAATACAAATATATGTGTATATACATACAAACATATGCATATATGTATACACACATATATAAGATATACATATACATACATATAATTTTAGGGATATAGTTTTGTTTACATATTGCCTTTCCTCCTTTCCCATCCCAGAGAAATAGCCTTTATGACAAAAAAATTTCTCGTAAAAGAAGAATAGAAATAAATCCAGCAAATTTCAATTAATTTATCAAAAAAAGTTGACATTATATGCAATGTTCCACATTTGTCATTTCTTATAGCATAGTAATTATTTTTTTCCTTTTTGAAAGCATTTTATTTTATTTTTAATTTAGGAAATAAAACAAACATTTCTATAATAGTATAATTTTTTTTTAAAAAAGATGATTGCGTATGAAATTGTGAGTCTACTATGCATAACTTACTATTCCTTTTAAATATACAACAAAATTATCACATAAATTTCTTTTTTCTTCCCTCCTCCTTCCACCGTAGAGATGGCTACCATTAGTCACAAATACATACCTATATACATATACATATATACATATATATGTATATATATATATATTATTTATTTATTTCCTCTATACATACTTCCATTTATCAGTTCTTTCTCTGAATGTAGATAGCATTTTTCTTCATATGTCCTTTCTGGTCAATTTGGGTATTTATAATAATCAAAATAACTCATTCACTCAAAGTCATTCTTAAAACAATGTTGTTAATGTATACAATGTTCTCTTGGTTTTGCTCATTTTGTTCTTCATTATTTTGTGCAAGTCTTTCCATGTTTTTCTAGGATCATTGAACTAATTTCATTATAGTACAATAGTATTTCATCACAATTATATACCAAAATCATATACAATCATCACAGTCATTCCACAATTGATGGGTATCCTTGCAATTTCCAGTTCTTTGCCACCACAAAGAGAGCTGCTATAAACATTTAAAAATGTATAGGTTCTTTTCCTTTTCCCCTAATCATCTTTGGGAATAGACCTAGTAGTGGTATTACCCTAGTAGGGCACAGGTAGCTTAATAATTCTCTGGGCATAATTCCAAATTGCTCTCCAAAATGGTCAGATCAGCTCACAGATCCACCAGCAATGAATTAAGGTCCCAATTACTCCACATCCCCTCCAACATTTGTTGCTTTCTCCTTCAATAATTTTAGTCAATCTGGTAGATGTAAAATTATATCTCAAGGTTGTTTTAATTTACATTTCTCTACTCAATAATAATTTAGAACATCTGTTCACATGACTATAAATTGTCTTGATTTCTTCATCGGAAAACTGCTAGCTCATAGTGTTTCACCATTTATCAATCAGGAAACGGCTTGCATTTGTATGGATTTGACAAAGTTCTTTTTAGATATGAGACCCTTATCTAAGAAACTGTCTACAAAATTTTCCCCCAGTTTTCTGTTTTCTTTTTGATCTTGCCTACATTTGTTTTATTTGTACAAAACCATTTTTAATTTAATGTAATAAAATTATCCATTTTACATCTAACTCTGCTGTCTATTTCTTGTTTATCCATAAATTATTCACCTGTCCATTAGTCTGATAAGTAATATATTCCATGTTCTAATTTTCTTGTAATCTCTCTCTTTAAATCTAGGAGATGTACCCATTTAGACCTTATCTTAGTAAATGGTATAAGATACTATTCTGTGCCCCATTTTTGCCATACTTCTTTCCAGTTTTCCCAACAATTTTTACCAAATGAGTTCTTATCCCAAAAATCTTAAGTCTTTACACTTGTCAAATACAAGGTTATTATGTTTATTTGCTGCCATCGATTGCATGTCCATTCTGTTCCACTGATCTACCTTTCTATTTCTTAGTACCAGTAATTTTAAAAAGTTATTGCCTTTTATTTAAAATCTGGTACTCCTAAACCTCCTTCCTTTACATGGTTCATGATTTCTTCGGATATTCTTGACTTTTTGTTCTTCTAGATGAATTTTATTATTTTTTTCTAATTCAGTAAAATAATTTTTGGTAATTTAAGATAGATTGAATACATACATTAATTTGGGTAAAATTGTCATTTTAATTATATTGGCCTTGCCTGCTCATGAAAAATAAATATTTCTCCAATTATTTAAATCTGATTTTATTTGTATAAAAGGGGTTTTCTTTTTACAATTGTGTTTATATAGTCTATTAAATTCACCACATTTAGTCATTCCTGAATTCTTGGGTGTCTACTTTGTTGCCAGTTCTCTGCTACCACTAAAAATGCTGCTATAAATATTTTGGTGCATATAGAGTCTTTCTTTTTGTCAATAATCTCCTTAGGGTATGTGATTAGTGGTGGAAGTCTTTGAGTATGTTCATTTTAGCCACTTTATTTACATAATTCTAAAATTTTGTTCCAAGATGGATATACTGATTCACAGATCCATGACACATCAATGACACATTATTCTGCCTGTCTTTCCACAATCCCTTCAATATTAACTATCCCGTCTTTAGCCAGCTCAAAGAGTAGTTGTTAGTGATACATTGTATGTGGGACAGGAGGTCTCCAGTGGAGGTTATCAAATTTAAAGAAGACACATCTGGGAATGATGGCTAACACAGAAGAAGACAGAGCTGGGAGCTAAATGAATCTTGGTAGCTTAGGGTATTGGGCTGAATCTAATAAGGTAAAATTCAATAGGGATAAATGTGATGTTTAATGCTTGCAAACAAAAAATTCACTCAATGAGTATAGAATGGTGGAGGTATAACAGGTTTGCTGGAGCCAGCTCAAACCAGTTCAAAAGAACTGATTGTTAATTTTTTCAGTGTGAACATTTACATCTTGAAAATTGGCAAAGGCTACAAATCAAGACTTGATTTGTTGTGTTTTTTTTTTTATTTTCTAGAGTTAAGAAAGTGATGGATAAAATGCCAATAATGAAGCTTAAAGTTAAAACTGAGTCATGGGTACATTTTCCCCCCTGAGAGCTGATTGTTAAACATTTACCAGCATACCATTGATAGAAATCACCACTGTAACATATCTCAAAAGTGATCATGGAGTATTCACTTGAAGACCACCAAGGAAGAGGTACCTGTGACTTCTCAGGTCAGTCGGTTACACTTTGGGATGGCTCTGATTACTGGGAAGCTTTCTCTGACATCCAGCCCAAATTTACTTCTTTGCTTCTTCAGCCTCTAGCTCCTGGTTCTGACCTCTGGAGCCAAAAAGAGCAAATCTAATCCCTCCTCTGTATGACAGTCCTTTAAATGTCAAACACAGATTTTCTGTCCCCTTTAAGTATTTTTTTCCTCTCATTTAAACATGTCTAGTTTCTTCAGCTTAACTTCATATGTCTTAGGCTCAAGTATCTGCACCATATTGGGTACTCTCCTCCAGACATTTTCCAGTTAGTCAAAATTCTTCTTGAATCATGATACCCAAAACAAAACATGATACCCCAAATGAGTGTGAGGAGGGTTGAACATAATGGGACTATCACTTCCCTGTTCCTGGAAGTTGTGTCTCTCCTAATAAAGCCCAAGATCATATTAGCTTTTTTGGTTGCCATAATAAGACTGCGGAATTAGATAGAGCAGGCAATTACTATCTATCCATGTTTCCCTGTAACAGCAAGCACCCTAGCATATCCAGGACGGCTGCTAGCACAGGTTCTTTGATCTACTTTCCTAAAGGAAAGCAACCCAAAAGGGGTTAACAATCTTACTTAAAACAAATATAGATATCATTCAGCACCCTGAACTTCAGAAAATACAAACAGAAATTACAAGCAGACAAAAAATACAGACAGGGAAAATAACACAGTTCAACAGACTTTCAATAGGGTTTCTAGCTATCTAACCGTTACATACATACACTGTTACCAGAGACAGAAGCACCAACATCTGGGTTTTCAAAGCCTGGGGGTTCAACAACTGCCCAGAGTCTCATCTGGCCAAATCACACAACTGTTCTCATAAGCGAACTGCAAGGCAAAACCTCACCTTAGAGTATATATAGAGCCTTCTCCAGGGTCAGAGAACATCACAATCGTCATGACCCATGGCCTAATTACAAAGTAACAAAAAGTATGTGACTTCCTGAAAAACAAGCCTCTCTTCTTAGACTCCCAAGTGAGGTCCAGTAAGGGGCAGGGAAGATCTTCAAATTCCTTTACCATTACATTCTTCCATCATATATATATATATATATATATATATATATATATATATATATATATATATATATTTTTTTTTTTTTTAACTGGGATGCATGACTTTACAGTTATCCCTATTGAAGTTCATCTTGTTAGATTCATTTCAGTGTTCTAATGTGTTCTTTTTGGGTTCTGACTCTGTCACCCAGCATTTTAACTCTCCTTCCCAACTTTGTTACAACTACAATTTGATGGCCATGCAATGGATACCTTCATTCAAGTCATTGGTGGGCTTTATCAACTGGGCTGAACTGGCCTCTAACCTTTAAATGGCCAGAGCTGAACAGAGCAGGCTAGAGGGAGGAGAGTCAGGAATCAAACAGTTTAATTTCAAAGTAAGGAAAATGGCTTGCAGGCAAGGAGGCAGGTTAGATACATGTGCCAGGGCCCTACCCCTAGTGGGGGGGACCCACTTTAGTGTGTTACTTATACCAGTAGTTACACAGTGAGCTCTAGTCCTCACAATGAGACAATCTTGATTCATAGCAGGGCTTCATGACCAGAACATGTGTGAGCTTATCCAGGGTTTCTCAGAGTCAGAAGGACATGAGTTCAAATCTGGCCTCAGATACTTACTAGCTGTGTGTGCCTGGGTAAGTCACTTAACCCTGTTTGCTTCAGTTTCTCATCTGTAAAATGAGCTAGAGAAGGAAATGGCAAACCACTCCAGAATCTTGGTCAAGAAAATCCCAAATGTGTTCCCGGGAAGTCATGACTGAAATAATTCAACAACAATGCTTCCCACCATCTCTCTTTGCTCTGTCCCATAGAACCTTTATAATAAAGGAAAATAGTAAAGCAAAACCAACTGACAGAGTCTGATAGCATATGTATCATTCTGCCCCTATGGTCTACCTCTCTAGCTAAAGGAGAAATTTTAATTTCATCATAAGTACTATGAAACCAAAATTGGCTATTGTCCTCAATGTGACTTCTGATGCATTTCATTGTTATTTTTCATTTACATGATTGTAGCCAGCATGAATGTTTTTAACCTCATTTTGCCTTATTTTGTATCATTTCATGTATGCCTTCATTTGTTTTTCTTAATTCCTTATATTCATTTATACTAGTGAAATAATACTCCATTATATTCACATGCTATAATTTAAGCATTTCCTATTCAATAGGCACCAACTTTTCTTTTACTTTTTTTTGGAACATATATGTCTACTTTCACCCTGGCCAATAGAAGCTGTTTGTAAGAAACAGAAAACTGTAATCTGGAATTTGTTCCATCATTCTCTTCTCAGGTCAGTCTTCCCAACCTTGTCAGTAACTCTTTATCAAATACCTACTATGTACCCAGCACTGAAGAAAGCTCAAGAGTGTGGAGAAGAGATGTCCCCAGTCCCACAAACAGAATCTAATCTAAAAACCCAGCTAAGACATGAAGAATTACAGAGTATTAAAGTAGGAAGGAATTGAAAGACGCAATGTGGTGTATGGTAATGAATGGTGAATTTGCAGTGAGATTGAAGCCTATTTCAAATACTTACAAGCGGCATGACCTTGGGCAAATTACTTAACTTCTCTCCAACTGTTTTTCATCTGTAAAATGGGGACAATATTAGCTCTTACCTGCCAGGGTTGTTGTGAGGATCAAATGAGATAATGTATGGAAAGTGCTTTGCAAATCTTAAACATGGAATATAAATATGAGCTATTATTATTACCTAGTTCAATGCCTTCATTTTATCTGTAAAGAAATGGCAACCTGGAGAGTGGCAATGAATTCTTTAAGATGGTAAAAAAAAAAAACCTAGGGGCGGCTAGGTGGCACAGTGAACAGAGCACCAGCCCTGGAGTCAGGAGGACCTGAGTTCAAATCCGGCCTCAGACACGTAACACAAAAACCAGCCGTGTGACCTTGGGCAAGTCACTTAACCCCAACTGCCCTCCAAAAAGCAAAAAAAAAAAAAACCCACAAAAAACTGGAAATAGAACCTAGATTTTCAGGGTCTTAGTCTAGCACTCCCTCCTCTCCACTATGCATAGGACATATCCCCCCAAGGTATGGTTGATTGTTCATTATGTTCTAGTTTGACTAACCTTTGAAAATAAAATTATCATCATAACTGATAATCTGGCTATAGGTCTATCTGGGAGAGTGAGAGGCTATTGCTCAGTGGGAAAGGAGCAGGGTACAGGAGCCAAGTGACGTGGATAGGGCCCCTAACTTAACACAGCACCCCACCTTGATATTGGGCCTTAAGTGTACAAAGAGAATTTCATATATTACCTCCTTTGATTGTCACCACAACCTAAAGAAAAATTGGTTCTACAGGTTATTTATTATCCCCATTTTATGGATGAAGAAACAGAAATTTAAAGAGGTTATACCTGTTGCTCATATTCATACAACTGCTGAGTGTCAGAGATCTTTCCAGCTCTAGGTACGGTACCAAAAATATGCTGAAATATCATTTCTTTTGGATCCAGGAAATTATATCAAGGGTAGCAACTTAGGAAAAATTGATTTAGACCAGGTAGGGACTTTGGAAGTCATTTGGTTCAACTTAATTTTATAGTGTAGAAACTGAGGCCCCAAGAAGATTAAGTGATTTGTCTAAGGTAATACAGCTGGTTAAGTGGCAGAGGGGAGATTCGAACCCAGGACCTTTGACTCCCAAAATAGCACTCATTTCACTAAACCATATGCCCTCATCATTAAGAAGTACTCAGGACAGTGGCACATGAGCATGCTTAGTACATCCCTAGGGCTTCTTCCTCCCTCCCACTGACAGATTGAAGTTGCCCTCATTGCTAAAATAGCCTCATAATAGCCTCATACCCAGGTCTTGAGTCACTGGGAAACTGGGTTGTTGTCATCATTGTTGTTCAGTCATGTCTGATTCTTCATGACCCCATGGACCATACTATCCATGGGGTTTTCTTGGCAAAGATACTGGAGTGGTTTGCCATTTCTTTCTTCTGCTAATTAAGGCAAACAGAGTTTAAGTTACTTGCCCAGTGTCATACAGCTAATAAGTGCCTGAGACTACTTGCCCAATCCTAGGCAAACAGAGAAAGTGAGGCTGGTGACTTTGCATAGCCCTCCTTCACTTAAATCCAATTCACTTGCATGTCATAGTCTCATCTCCTTGATGTCATGATCCTCTTTGAGGGCAAAGGACAAACAACAAGAAGGCAAACAGAAGTTAAGTGACTTGCCCAAGTTCACACAGCTAGTAAGGGTCTAAGGCTGGATTTGAATTCAGGTCTTCTTGACTCCAGACCCACCCCTCTATTCACTGAGCCACTTAGCTGCCTCCAGAAAGAGTAAAGAATGGCAAATGGGGAGGAAGGAGAGCTCTTGTTCTTGACTCTGTTCTGTTTTTGTGCCTCACATACCCTTCCATCCCATTCTATTCAGTGTCTCTAAAGATTCCTTTCCATTTCTTCCCACAGAAATTCCCTTAATTTCCAAGCATATAAGAAATATTTTAACTATACCCCTACAAATGCCTTATTGTTTATTACTGCAGCTGAAAGCCAACAATCTGTTTATTGCTATTTTAATCAGCCTGACAACATTCAGTCTGAGAGAAGATGCAGTTGGAGAAGTGGTCAAAGGAATGAGAAGTCTCTGAAGAAATCAGCAATCAAGGGAAAATTGGTTATTTCAATTAATAAGTCAATTCATAGGGTTTTATTGAGCAATTGCTGTATATGACCAGTCCTGGAGATGCAAAAGAAACATAAATTTCATCTGTGCCCTTGAGGTGCCCAGCATAATCTTGTGAGGAAACAGGATTAACATACATGAAATAATGATAGAACAAACTAAGACAGTATATAATTAGGTTCTAAATTGTTTGATGCAGACGGTGAGAGTTATAGGAGTTCACAGAAGGAGGAGAGCAGCACCAGCTATTGTAATGGAAGATGTGGGACCTTAGCTGGGCCTTGAAGGATAACCAACAGGTGGAAACAATTTCAGGGAAAGGGAAGAGCATAGGCAGGGCTAGAGAAATGGGAATGAAGATGGCATGTGGAGGGAATGGGACAGTAGCAAGATTAAGTGTGGGATCTGAATAATAAAATTACTGTAATACCTGTGCATTGTCTAATTTGTTTCTCCCAGCCACTCTGCATGGTGGGTAAGGCTGTTAATAGTCTACTCATTTTATAGATGAAGAAACCAACACTCAGAGAAATTAGGTGAGTTGGCTAAGATAACACAGCTAATAAGTTGCAGAGTTGGGATTTGAAAGGAAATTGTGGCATGACTGCCTTCTACTTGGAAGACCTAGGGCAAAGCCCTTTACTTCTATGGTCCTTAATTTTCTCATCTGTAAATCCATGATCCTGTGTTATACTAACTTTACATTTAATTTTCATAGCCTTCCATAACCCATAAAGTCTTCAAGTCAGAGAATGATCACAGAACTCTATTTCCCTTTGGCTGGAGCAACTAGGAGAGATGTGAGATAAAATGTGGGTTTAGAGCTATTAAAAAACAAAACGAAACTATAGTGTCTTCTTCCTCTCCTCCCACTCACTCTTCTCCTTCATTTCTCTTTTCTTCTCCTCTTCTCTCCCTCCTTTTTCCCCTCCTTCCTTCCTTCCTTCCTTCCTTCCTTCCTTCCTTCCTTCCTTCTTCCCTTCCTTTCTTCTTCCTTCCTTCCTTTCTTCTTTCTTTCTTTCTTTCTTTCTTTCTTTCTTTCTTTCTTTCTTTCTTTCTTTCTTTTTTCTTTCTTTTTCTTCCTTTCTTCTTAGTTGCTAATTACACAGTAATACTGATGCAGATGATATTTCAATTTTAAGTTCTGAATTTGAGAAACTTGAAATAAATTGACCATTTTTATATATACTTAGTACAACTGAAGAAAATTATTGTATGTGAAACTTAGGCTATTATGTACAGTGCATTTTTCCTTTTAAATGTATGGTTTAAATATATATATATATATTTAGATATAAATATAAATTTAATTAACATATTTAACATGAAACCTTAAGAATATGTTTCAATGACCTTTTTTTTCTTTCTTTTCCTTTAATTTTTTTTTGGCTACCTATATTGTACCTGTCTGAAAATGTCATTCTGCATCTTCGGTCCATCAACTCTGTTGTAAGTTGGTAGCCTGTTTCATTACTATTCTTTTGTAATTATGGTTAATCATTATATTGACCAGAGTTCTTAAGTCTTTCCAAGTTGTTTTTCTTTACAATGCTGTTATTGTATAACTTCTGATTCTGTTCATTTTACATCAGTTCATAGAATCTTCCCAAGTTTTTCTGAAACTGTTTATTTGATTATTTCTTATGACCCAATAATATTCAATTGCAATCATATACCATAATTTGTTCAGCCATTTCCTAGCTCATGTGTCCCCCCTTCATTTCCTATTCTTTGCCATCACGGATAAATATTTTTGAACATATGGTCCTAGAAATGGTATTGCTAGACATGCACAATTTGGTGAATTTTTTAGTGTAGTTTCAGGTTGCTTTCCATAATGGCTGGACTAATTCATAATTCCATCAATGGTTTGCCTTTCTGAAATCCTCCCGACAATGGTCATTTTCCTTTTTGTGTGTGTGTCATCTGACATCTGAAGCTTTAATTTGTATTTTCCTAATAATTAAGTGATTTGAAGAATTTCTTCAAATTGTTGCTGATAGTTTGAGTTCTAAAACCTCCAGTTCACACCCTTTGACCATTTATCAGTTATGTAGTAGCTTTTGTTCTTAAAAATTTGAATCAGTTACTTATGTATCTTAGATATGAGACCTTTATTAGAGAAGCTTGCTGAAAAGATTTCCCCCACAGTTACTTATTTCCCCTCTAATTTTAACTACACTGGGGTGTTGTTGGGTTTTTGTATAACTTTTTTTAAACTTTTAGACAAATACTAAAACTTAAATACATAATAAGAAAAGAAAAATAATTATTGTAAACTTAAATATAAAATGATAAAATATATGTAATATATATATATATAATTTTTATTTTATTTTATAACTTTTATTTTTTTGTAAATCAAAATTATCCATTTTATCTTCCGGGATCCTCCCTACTCCTTGTTTGGCCTCTTCCCACAAGTTAGAAAGCATTTTCTTTTTTGTTACTCTAATTTGTCTATGTTGTTAGCCAGACAGTTTTCTATAAGTCTTGTTTAATAGAATAGTGACCCCAGGAGATGTGGTGTTGGTGGTGATATTATTTTTACTAAACTCTATACTACTGTGTTCATTTGTTTCTGTATGTTGTATACCTAAAGACACCTCCCCATTTTTTTAAACCAGTACCAAACAGTTTTGATCACCAATTTGCAATATGGTTTAAGATCTGATCCTGCTAGACCACTATATAGCTGTTTCAAAGCAACTTACTTATTGTTAGAATAATTTTGATACCTATTCAAGCTAATCAATATTTGCTTAGTTCATTATGATTTAGTGGAATCGGTGATTGCATAAATAGGTAGGATAGGATTAAATTTGATTTAGTTAACTAAGGGTAAGAATGATTTGGGTTAGAATTAATTAACCCACGATATATTGATGATAATATCCATGTATTGAAGAACATATTGATTTTAATTGATTTATAAGATAGATTTAGGTAGACTTCTTATGAAGATTTATATTAACTTGTGTTTGGACTTGGCCCTACTCCACTCCTATGAATGTGCTCTGAGAACTGCTATGTTCCAGAAAAACACAGTTTCATCATTTTCTCTATTCTTTCATGTGCAATGTTCATAACATGCTTGTGAAAAGTCCCTGAGTCCTGTTGCCTAGTCACTGACTAAACAGTGGTGTTTAAGGGATATCTCCCTTGGCCAAATATAGGAACATGGACATATATTGGAGTTCCTTTCTTTAGCCCAATAGGGAAGTTTCACTTCCCCCTCTTCATCAGTCATATGGGCTTCTCCCTTCTGGAATTGACCAACTAAAGAATTATACCTCTTCATTCTATTTGTGGTACTTCCTCAATAACTATAAAAAGAAATTTCTCCTCAAACATAGGGATCCTTGACTACAGAGGAGAGTCTTGGATTCAATAGATTAGGGAGCACTGGTTTCCCTAATAAATTGGTTTATGCTTAGAGCTTTGCCTCAAGTTCCTTTTATGCAGATCGGATTTTTAGAGCTTATAACATATGTTGTCATTTGATCCACATAACAATCTTGTGAAGTACATAATGCAGTTATGATTTTCCCAATATACAGGCAAAAAGGAGCTTAGACACTCACAGTTTCAGCATCTTGGCTAGATCATATATTTAGTAAGTCACAGAACCAGGACAGGAACTCAGATCTCTGATGTGCAGATCTAGGATTCTTTCAGCTTCTCCACTGCTGCATCACAATAGGTACTGTGCATATTAGTATTTAACAAATACTTTTCCTTTGTGATTTATTCAATGCCAGTAAATCGAGGTTGTTCTTGATTCTCTAAAGACTTGGGAAGGACATGCATCTATGGGATTTAGAACACAGTTTAGCTCTGATACCTATAAGGCCAATGGCATTGATTAAATCCTAATTCTCTCAAGGCTACGTTTATGCATGGAGTACTGTCTCTATGCCAAGAATTATAAAAATTCCATGGGTTTCTCACCAGAAAGCTGTCCAAACTGTAGCATAAATAAAAACTCTTGGTTTGGGGGGCACTGGGTAAAAAGGCAGAGATGTTTCAGTGTGAACCCACTCTCACTTAAGCGCAAATTCCAAGCACCTTCCTGCTGATTCTAGTTCAGGAGGTTCATATTCATATAACAAATCATTTTTACTGAAGTATTGAATAACTTCAAGTTATCAAACAACTTCAAGCTCAATGAATCATGTAGCCTGTGCTGCTAGTACTCTCACTCAAAGGAACCCTGAAGAGAAGGACTCCTTAACCATTTCAGGGGGTCCATGAGCTCAGATGAGAAAGGAATTCATCTTTATTTCAATATAATTGATTTCCTTTGTAATCCTGTCCATTTTATTCCATCTGTTTTATACCATTATTCCAAGGAGAGGGGGGTCCATGACACAAAAATGGTTAAGAATCTGTGCAATAGATCAAGAAAGGGAGGAAATAATCAGATTGTTGTGTCATCTGTTATACTATCAAGGAAGGCAGGGCAGCTGAAGTGTGGAAGTGGAAAACAATAACTGCTGCCAGTGGCCCAGGTCAATGGCAGTAAGATCACAGGTGTCTTCTATATTGGGGCTGCCTGCATCCATCAGAAGATGTGAGGAGAAGAGGACCAGAGGTGTAGTGAAGCTCAAATGAGATATTGGATATAGAGCACTTTCCAAACCTTAGGGTAGTTTATAAATGCCAGTTAGCATTAGCAGCAGCGGCAGCAGCAGCAGCTGTAACAGCAGCAGCAGCAGCAGCAGCAGCAGTAGTAGTAGTCTTTGTCGTCATCGTCGTCGTCGTCGTATTATTATCTTACTAGGCTTCCACCCTAGTGATGACTTCATTGCCTTAGTGTTCCACAGTGTTCCTGCAGAGCTCAAGCAATGTTTATTGAGCAATAAGGAGTGTTCTGATAAATGTTTAACAACCAGGTTCTGGGGTATGGGAGGAAAGAATGTATGTACACATAATTGGAAAAAAAAAAGTTTTTTTCTTCTCCTTTCCCCCATACTTTTAAATTTAACCTGCATTTTTAGCATTTTCTTAAGTCTAGACTATCAATAAAACAATACTTCAAGCCCCAAAGTATAGCAGATGTTGATATTTGAGATGTAAACGTTCACACTGAAAATTAAGTAATTGACTTGAGCCCTGCTAGAGCTGACTCCAGTACATTTGTGAGTAGGAATAGCCAGGGACAGCAGTGGATAGAGTTCTAGGCATAGAATCAGAAACACTTATGCTCAAATCCAGCCTGTACACTTACTATCTATGTGACCCTGGGCAAGTCACTTTACCCTGTTTGCTTTAGTTTCCTCAACTGTGAAAAGAGATAATAACAGCATCTCCCTCCCAGGGTTGTTGTGAGGATCTAGTGAGATAATATTTGTACTTAGCATAGTTCATGGCACATAGTAAAAACTCTATAAATGTTAGTTATTTCATTACCCTTTGGCTTGTGTTTCATAGTTTGGTCTAATATACTATGGTTACAGAACTTATTCTCTTTGAAAGAGGGGAAAAAGACAGAGTGGAGGATAGTACTTTGTGTCAGAAGAGTGTGATTAGAGGAATCTGGTTTTCCTAAGTCTTTTTTCCAAGTATGTTGCTGTTTGTGTTCACTTGTGTTGTGCATGTCTTTGGGGAAGTCTTATAAAAAGAGCCATATTTTATGCTGCCTCAGGTCTTAGGTGCAGAGGCCACTGAAAAGGTTAGTGCTATTGGATCTGAGGCACAAAGTAATAGCTTCTTTGACGTCATTATCTAGGGCAGTGTGGTACAGGAGGGTGTTCTGGTCTTGGAGTCGAGGGATTGGGGTTAGAATCCTGGTTCTGTCACTTATGAGTGGTGTGACCTTGGGCAAGTCACTTAATTTCTCTGGCTCTCAGTTTTTTCATCTATAGAATGTTGGGTTTGGACTAGAGTACCTCTAGGGGTCATTCTAGCTTGAAATCTATAATCCTTTTCTAATTTTTTTCCATGACTTATCAGAGATCATAGGATTCTGCTTTCATTTCTTTTATAAAAAACAATTTCTGATGCTCTTGATTAAGTGAGAGCCTCATTTTGCTAATGTTTAGAGGGACCACACTTCCCAGCCCTTCTCACTTCTAATGCTTATTAAAAGAATGGCTAGAAGGACTTTCATGACCACTATCAGGTCTGACTCTGGGGAAACTGAGAAGTAGGTAAAGTTTATCTCTTCAAACTCAGCAGCTTCTGTTTCTGCCCTCTTTTTTTTCCTTCTGAGATGGCTTTGTTCATCCTTCTAACTAGGTACCCTTTGTACTTCGTCTAGTCTGCCTATGTGAACTTACTGCTCAAAGGAAGCTCTCCTATCAGTCATGTGCACTTTAGTGTGAATTAAAGTGTCAACTGGACTGAAACCAGCCAATAAGCTCTGGGTGGCTGGAGTAAAACAAATAGAACAGGCTAGAGACAGAAGAGTCAAGACACAAACAGAAGTTTAATTAATATCAGAATGAGGAAAATGATATATGCATATGGAAGCCCCCTTCCTAAGAAGGAAGGTTTAACATATACATCCTAGGTTGGACCATGGCATAATCATTTTTAGGTCTTGACTTGTTGTTCCCATGGGCCTTGTGGGAATAGTATTGTCTCAAGTCTCAGGGGTTAGGCCCACCCTGTGGGGCACAGAACCAGAGTTCTGTGACAGGAACAGGAATACAGTGCTTGTCAGTGACAGGGAGCAGGTATTGTGAACATGTGAAGGATGGCCCTGGGACAAAGGGGAAGCTAAACCCTTAGTGGGCCCCTGATGCTAGTCCAAGCAATACACTTTGCCAGAGGGTATTATCTTGAGCACAAAGGATTATTGTTATGCCAGGCTCAGGCAACAGCCTACTTGTTAGGCCTTAGTTCTGGAAAAGAGAGTATCTCCAAAATATTTTGACATTTCTACTTCTTGGCCAAAAGGAGGGGATCTGAAAGAACCTGTATCCTTATGGCCAATAAAGGAGAAGCAGATCTATGCCACCAGGCATATAACCAGGGGGTTAGTTCCTTGAGGGGAACTATTGGGGAAGTATAACACAGGTGAAATTGCATATCATTATTTGAGGGGGCAAGAAGGTCAGAGTAAGAAAATGCCAACACATACCAGCCTTGGTGGTTGGGTACATAACAAAAGGGGAGACATTAAAAAAAAAAACAAACCTAGGACAGTAGGCTCAGCTTTTGTCTAGAGTCTTGAGACAGCTGTCTCATTTGGATGTTGGCAGCTTCTAGGTCCATCCACTCAGGAGCAGGGGCTTGCTTCAGTTGGTCCAGAATTAAATAGTACAATAAAGATTTTCTCACATTTCCCATAATTGTAGAATCACACTGTCAGGCACAAATCAAATTACTTAGAGGGCTCACAATAGGCTAGTTCTGAGAAAGGAAATTTACATCACCAAGGTAACCAAGAAAACTTAAATATTAACATCTTTATTCTCAGGACAACTCTAAAAGGGCCTTCTCTGTTTCCAAATCTAGAGGTCCCTAGATAATTCTGACTTAATATAGTTTAGTACAATCACTTAAATTTGGTTCTTCAATTTTGAAACTTCAGAGAATTTCCATTTACATATTCTTTGACCTAAATCCTGTACCTGATCTAAGAGTCTTTTAAAAATTTTATGAGGATCTAATTGAAAATGAACTCTTCTGTCCTTTAAAATTATCAGATACATATAAAGTGGGAAAATAATTTAATTTTCTGTACCATTATCAGCATAATTTTTTGTAAAATTCCATTAATCCTTAATTAGTAAATCCTCAATTCAATTTTGAGAACTTATTACCAAAACATATTATCAAACTTAAAACTAAAATTCAAAGCCTGAATTTCCATGATAGATAAACTTTGGAAGACAATCATAGTTCAGTAAAGGGAGGCAAGGTGGTGGAGTAAAAGCAGGAATTTGCTTGAGTTTCCACTCCAACCACCTCCAATACCTGTAAAAAAAATGACTCCAAACAAATTTTGGAGCTACAGAACCCACAAAGTGACAGAGAAAAACAAATCTCCCACTAAAAGCAAACCAGCAGGCCAACAGGAAGGGTCTTTCACACAGGGTTGGGAGCCGAGTATAATCCCACATGAGCCACACAGGCCTAGACCCAGGGTGGCCCTGACCAGAGACCCAGACCAGCTAGAGCAGACTTCAGGAGAGTGAGTCACTGGTAGATATGGCAGTTTCTAAACTTCTCAACCCATAAACACCAAAGAGAAAGTAAAAGGTCAGTAGGGAACTCTGTTGGAATGGAGTGATAGAAAAGCATGGTCTGGCCTCTGCCCCTGGGGCAGCAGTGGTGTCAGTGTTGGTCCAATAGCTGCAGCTGTTGCCTGTGGCTGCCCCCCGAGCTCTTGGCCTGCAGATCCTATGAGGACCAAACCATCATTCAGACGGTAATTGCTCTTGCTTTGATCTGCTTGAATCTGGGTTACAGTCTTAAGTGGTGGTCTTGGGGTGAGGAATGCTAGCATGCCAGCACTTGTGGTGGCTATAGAGAGGGTGCCCTCCTCATAGCTCTGACAACATCTCTGACAACAGCTGTGAAAACCCCAGAAATTTGGGACACAGTTCTCTCCATTCTGGAAGCAGAGTTCTACCATAGCAAAGAGCTCAAAAGTCAAGTAATTGGCTGGCAAGATGAGCAAGCAGAGAAGGCACAATCAGACCATAGAATCTTTTTTTAGGGACAAAAAGGATCAAAACATGGAACCAGAAGAAGACAACAAAATCAAAACTCCTGCATCAAAAGCTTCCAAGAAAAATATGAATTGGTCACAGGCCATGGAAGAGCTCAAGAAGGATTCTGAAAATCAAGTAAGAGAAGTGGAGGAAAATTTGGGAAGAGAAATGAGAAAGATGCAAGAAAATCATGAAAAGTGAGTCTAAAACCTTAGGGTAGTTTATAAATGCCAGTTATCATTAGCAGCTGCAGGAGCAAAACAGTAGCAGCAACAGTAGCAGTATTAGTAACAGTAACATTAGTAGCAGCAGCAGCAGTAGCAGCAGCAGCAACAGTAGCACTATTAGTAATAGTAACAGTAGTAGCAGCAGCAGCAGTAGCAGCAGTAGCAGCAGCAGCAACAGTAGCAGTATTAGTGACAGTAACAGTAACAGTAGTAGCAACAGCAGTAGTGAACACCCAGAACCCACACTGGGGCTGTCTGTGTAATACTTCCAAGGGGGAAAAAGTAGCTTCAGCTTAATCCTAATGGGCAGCTGGATGACTCAGTGGATAGAACACCAGGCCTGGAATCAGGGAGACCTAAGTTCAAATCTGGTCTCAGACACTTACTAGCTATGTGACCCTGGGCAAGTCACTTATCCATAATAGCAAACCACCCCAATATCTTTGCCAAGAAATCCCCAAGGAGCAGGGATAGATAGGGATGGGCTAGAGTGGGGAAACAGTGTATATCTCTAAGGAGGGGCACCCAGTGCCTGGTGGGAAATGAGCAATGGGAGCTAGTGTTGAAGAAAAGGGCTCCCTGAAGCAGATGCCTGTTGGGCCCTTTGACAGCTTTTAATATGTGAGGGGTAGTTGGGCTGGAGGGGAGAAGAGGAAGGTGATCACCTCCTGGTAGGAATCCCTTTTGCTTTGTCCTTGGAATACTGCTTGTTTTCATATGGTCTCCCATTTGGTCCTTATGATAACTCCATGATATACATAATTTTGAGGTAGAAAGGAATATCTGTGATTTTATTCATGTAGGAACCACGTGGTGAAAAAACTCCCTTTGCCAATGCAAGTCAGCAAAACTGACCTTTTTGTTGTTCAGTCATTTCAGTCATGTCTGACTCTTTGTGACCCTGTTTGGAGTTTTCTTGGCAAAGGATAGTATAGTAGTTTGCCATTTGCTTCTCCAGCCCATTTTACAGATGAGGAGACTGAAGTAAATGAGGTTAAGTGACTTGCCCAGGGACACACAGGCAGTATGCCAATTCTTCCTCACTCTGAAGTCAATGTTATATCCACTAGACAATTGACCTTCTATTAAAGATGAAGTACTGGAGAAATATTTTACCAAAAGTCACATAGCTACTAAGACTTGAATCTAGATCTTCTCATTCTAAGTAAGGCTACCAAAATCAAACCTTTTTTTTTCTTTAAGTCCAATATGATGTACCAGCAAGAAGGCAAGCAGCTACTGTTGGAAAATATCAACCAAGATAGTGAAATACTGTCTGGTTAGAAATAATATTAAAGGTAGAGGACTTCTAGAGTAATTAGCTGGCCTAGATGTAGTGAGATGAGGAATTGGAGGGCTGATTTCCTGTGGGATAAGCCTGATAATGTGGTCATTTGAATAGCTATTAAGAACTTTCTACGTGCAAAGAGAACACAATGTTCAAAATAAGACAGACTAGAGTTTGCCACAGACATGGTGCTTGAATTTGGAATATACCAACTAACTCAGTGATATGATCTACACAATTAGATGTCCCACAAATAAACAAGTCAAATACATGTGAGGTATATATATGTAACAAAGTTGCTGTGTGGTATGAAGGAATGCAGTTTTCTCAGCAGTATAAGGTAGGTTTTTAGGGGTAGCAGGATGGTATCATAATAGCAGGTATCAGAGACCTTGAAGATACAGGTAGGGAGGTTAGGCACATATAGGAGATAGCTGGGATGACCAGCAGATGTAACCATTAGCTATACAGAGAAGAACAGTATGAAATGAATCTGTAAAGGTACTGTGGCACTGGGCTGTGGAGAGCAAGACATGCCAAAAAGGACAATTTCAGTCTTATTCAATAGTCAATAGGGAACCATTGCAGGTCTTAGAGAAATGTAAAACCATAACTAGATCTTGATACACATGCAGAATACTCCATAGGAAAAGAGATTAAAAAGGACAGAAATTTGCTCTCATTGCTGACCATGGTAGGTGTCAAGTGGGGGAGGATGGAAGAGAGAGGGAGAGAGACAGAGACAAGAAAGACATCATGTGTTTCAGGGATCACCCATTAGTCAGTCAATAAACATTTATTAAGTTCCTACTATATGCTAGGCACTGTGTTAAGCATCTGCTTCCTGATGGCAGCTGAGCAGGACTATGTCTTGAGGGGAGTCATAGCTGTTATTCCTCCTGTTTAGGGATTCCTTACAGACACCCACAGCCCACTCAGACTGCCCTTTCATATTCACCTCCCAATAGTATTTGCCTTAACTGAAGGCTTGCACAGCCATTATGGCATTGAAAGAAAACATGAAAAAAGTATAAAGTCTCCACTCTCAGGGAGCTTGAAATTTAATGGGGGAAGACAACTCAAAAGGAATAAGAAAAATGAGAGAGAGCAGTGGCCAGGGAAATGTATCTAACTTGGATACATTCTGGAAGAGTAATAGAAGACCCAAAGTTGCATAGGTAGGTGAGAACTTGGGGAGTGGGGTGGGAGGGGAGAGGAGAGAGATATTCAAGATATGAGAGATGTGGGAAATATGCAAGATATGAGAGATGTTCCTCAGTTTCTTAATAAATTCCTGTTGATTAATTGGGTCAGTTGCTCAGGGATACAAAAAGATGTTTATTCTATAATTCTAGTCCTCATGTAATTTATAAACTTGAAGAGGGAACAGATAAAACCTGTACTGAAATGAACCTAAAACATATTTATTCCATATATTCCATTTTCATAAAATTAAAGTAATTGAATTATTTTATTCTCCAGAATTTTGAACTGATAGACAAATTTCATCCTTTGGGGGTCAAGGAAAGTAACCACTGGGGAATTATCATCTTTAGGTTGAGATTGTGGAGTGAAAATATTAATTCTATTCATTGGCTGAGCAACTTTTTCTCAGCTCTAAGAGAGATTTGTTCCTTTCCATATAAACCATTCTGAACAGTGTTCATGGTGTTTGTTCTTCTATGAGCTTTTTCATGAGAGGAGGCTCAGGAACAGCAGCATTTTCCTCAGCCATTAGTGTTCAGAGGACAGATGGTCATGGATTGTGCATCTGTCCCTTGCACTGGGTGACCAAGCAAAAAAATGGGCCTGAGAGGCTCTGAAAAGCATAGAGAAGGGGAAGAAAATATGATAGTGCCTTCAAGAACATTGTAAAATAGGAGAGTTTGAGAATCACAGTCCAAAAACACTCCTAACTGGTGCACAGGTGTCTTCACGTGATGCTTTGAAAATGGAAAGCAGGTCAGAACTTGAGAAGCACCTGCTTCCTGATGGCAACTGAGCAGGACTATGTCTTGAGGGGAGTTGTGGCTGTTATTCCTCCTGTTTAGGGATTCCTTACAGACACCTACAGCCCACTCAGACTGTCCATTCATATTCACCTCCCAATAGTGTTTGCCTGAAATGAAGGCCTGCATAGCCATTACAGCATTGAAAGAAAATCTCTCAGGACTGTTGGGCATATTCTGCAAGATACCTCCATTGCTAGCACTCTTCAGATCCTCAGAGATGATAAGAAAGGAATTGGCTGTTTCAGCATCCAGGGTGAGATCCACTGCAGAAAAGAGGGTAAAGGGTTAGGTGAAAGCAATGGGAAGGGGCAGCTAGGTGGTGAAGTAGACAGAAAGAGCATGAGTCAGGAGGACCTGAGTTCAAATGTGGTCTCAGACACTTGACACTTACTAGCTAAATAACCTTGGGCCAGTCACTTAACCCTGACTGCCCCCCAGCCCCAAGAGATACACAAAAGCAACCCTATTTGTGTTCCACACTAAGCAGTGGTTCTGATTCCTGGGCAGTGGAGAATCCACAGAACAAGAGGAGTTCTGCTTGCACAACCTCCTTTACTCCTCAGTGGCCCTAAAATGGAAACCTAAGAGCTCCAGGACCTGTTCACATTTAAGGCTAAAGTGCACTCCCACCCCTACCTTCCTGGAGCTTCTTTATCCTATCAGGGCAGAGCCAACCTGGGAACCAGCTTTCTGGAGCTTTCAATGACCATGCTTTAGCATGGATTTCCTTTCCATACTCTTCCACCCATCTCAGATGAGGCAGTGGTTCAAGTGATTCCCTGTGATTAAAGGAATATTAACTAGATTCTTGTTCAAGATCTTACCTTGGAATGTGTACAACATTTCCCTCATCCCAGTGATGCTGTATTGCCACAGCTCTGGGAGGACCATAACAGGTTCGGACCTCTGGAGCTGCAATGATGTGTTCCTGAAAAAGACAGGCTTGGCTGGATCACTTCCCTGCACCACACTGGTCTGTGCCGCACATGGGAACCAAGGCCTCCTTATGCGTTTGGGCACTCATATCAGACTCCACAGAGGTCCTTCAGTATTTACTCTCCTTCTTCCTCAGGACATATAGCCCTCTCCCTGCCCCAACCCACAAACTTTTCACCTGGAGAATAAATGGAAACTCACCTGCTCAAAGTGTTTTTCTCATCCTGGAGGAAGAAAAAGAGAAAGAGTTAGTGGTGCTTATTATTACTTCCCTGCCCTCCTGTCTGTGTCACTATCTCCCAAGGAATCTCAGAATTCAGATTCTCTACAGCCTCCTGCCCCATTCTGAATATGAATCCCAGGATGCTCTATTTTACTGAATCACAAGTGTTAGAAGAACCTGAATGTGAGACATGAAATCTGTGAGGTTAAGTGGGCAGGCTCTGCCTTTTGGGGGTGACAGCCAGTGAGCGAGCCAAGCAAGGCCTGTGCAAGGTCTCCAATGACCTCTGTGCCCCTGGCCTCTCGGTGGCAGCCCAGTGCACCTTCCTCCAATGAGGTCTCCATAGTTCTCACCTGCATGAGCTTGGCATCTGGTTCCTGGCACTTTCCCTCCAGCTTTGGGATCATCACCATCAGCCTTTCACTCTGTTCAGTCATTTGGATCATATTCATTTCCACATTTTTATAACTCTGAATTTTCTTCCTTTCTAGCTCTTTAAGATGTTCCTGCTCTTCCTCATACAAATATTGGTGCATTGTCTCATATTCAAATCTGACCATCTCTTTCCAGTCATTAATTTGCCTCTGTAAGGATACAAGAAGTCTAAGAAACGCATTCAGGCTGGCAACTCAGATCCTGATAAACTCCTATTTTCCCTGGCTGGTTATTAGGCCCCCAGTCTGCCCCACCCAGACATCCTCATTTCCACGACTGTCCTTTCAAAATTCAGCAAGATGAAACTACTCTTCTCTAAGCAGTTTAATAAACAAGATTACTTGCAGACAAATTGCTTGGCCCCTGCCAGCATCATCACAAACAGTAAGTTTCCCTGTCTCTCCTGGAGAGTAATTTTCTCTCTTTCAGGATGATCAGGTACAAATAAATATATCCCTTCACCTGAAAGTATACCCTCAGTCACCACAATGAGACATGGGATTCTTTCTTACTAACCCCATGCATCTTACCCACTCTCTGAAACATCAACATTTGGAGCAAATTCCCAAGGACATTGTAAATTGCCTTATGGGTCTGATTTCAGGAGATTTGTTCTATAAATGGCCTTTGTTATAATCCACTAGACATAGCCCTGACTGCCAACTAGCTACAGAAGTGCTCTTACAGGAGGAAGAGCCAGACAACTACATTAGAACTCATTTTTTTCTGTTTTTCCTTGGAAATAAGTTGCCAAATTTCTTTTAGTGTCTGCCACAAGTGACTGTGGGACTCCCAAAGCCTCTCCTGCAGAAGAAATATCTACAATGTCACAGACACACCAGCTGAATGCAAACTTTTTATAATACAATCATTGGTAATTGGATAATTGGGTCTTACTGTAATTGTGAAGTGGTGTGTATGGGGTAGGGTGGTGGGGGTAATGAAGTAAAAGATGAAAAGTAGGTTGGAGCTAGAATGTGAAGGTGAAAGAAATGTCAGCCCAATTTTTATGAAGTGAATTTAGGCTTCCCCAATAGACGGGTTCTGTTCCAAATGAGACAGCAGACAGTGCTGTTATGCTTGGCACTAATGTGCCCGGTTTGGGGTGACCTATTTTAAGAAGGTCATTTTACTTCCTAGGATTTTTCCCCTTTTTACAAATAGAATGGGCTGCCTTGGGATTAGTAATTTATCAGCCACTGAATATCTTCAAGTTGACTCTGGATGCCCAACCACTTTATGGGTATTTTGTAGGAAGTTTTCCTACTGAATATAGTTTAGATGGTTTATAAGATCTTTTGTAACTCTGAAATTCTCTGCTTCAACCCTTGTAACCTAACATTTTTGCAGCAGAGAAGTTTGCTGTCAGTGAGTCTCATATGTTGTGTAGGAAATTTCCCATAAGGCACTCTATTTACCCTGTAGGCCTTCGAAGCCTCTTCTAAGCCAGGAAGTATATGAGTCCTGTATTCCTCTGTTTCAGAACATGTCTCAGATTTAGAGAGGAGAGTCTTTTCTTTCTTGGATGTCTCACATCCCTCACAATCGTCTTGTCCTTCAAGGTTCTGTAGTTGGTGGGATCTTACAAGGACAACTAGTTTACCCAGATGGACATTGATGGGAAAGTCTCTATTGTGGGTGGTTTTTTGGCATTCAGGGCAAGAGAAAAGACTAGAGGCTTCCTCCCAGTTTTTGCGGAGACACTGTTGGCAAAAATTGTGTGTACAGTCAATGGTGATGGGGTCTTTGAAATAATCTTTACAGATGGAGCAAGTGAGCTCCTCCTGGACTTTGGTAAGTACTTCCTTAGCTTCCATTTTCCTGAGGAGAGAGAATGGGAATGGTGATAATGAAGGTCTGGGGCAAGAAGGCTTATTTATTTCACAACCTTTCTGCCTGGCATCAGTCACCTTTAACCTCTCGCTTGGTTTTCATCACACACAGGTGAGCTAAACGGGGTCAGGCAAAATGACAAAAATGAAATAAAAATGTAAAGTGTGGTCCATAGACATGACACCTTTCATTTCATCGACCTGATTATTTACCTCTTTCCCATCAAACATATCCTAAACAAAGACTTTTCATTTGTCTGACTCACAGTTTCAGTGATCCATTATTTTTAAATGTTATGATAGAACTTCATTTCATCGAGACTAATTTTGTCTACCATATTGTCTGTATCTACACAGAGTTAATAAGAGGTTCTTATGGCTGGTAGACATTGAAGATTATTAGGTCTCCAGCCAATCTGTCTGGGGATTTCATGGCTGTTGCCACCCCACCCCCCATCAAAAGGCAAGAGACAATTGTCCCCAATAATTGGATTCAATACAACCAATATTCATTAAGAGCCTGCCATGGTGAGAGGGATGGTGAATGGAGCCAAGATGGCAAAGAAAAGGTAGGAACTTGCCTGAGCTCTACCAAATTATTCTCCAAACAACTCTAAATGATACCTCAAAGCAAATTCTAAGGCAGCAGAACCCACAGAAAGATGGGGTGAAACAATTCTCCAGCTAATTTAGATGGTCAGCAATAAAGGTCTGTTGAACCAAGGTGAGGATAGAGCACAGTTCCATGCAGGAAACACCAGGCAAGCCAGTAATAGCCCTTGGTGGGTTTGGGGAGGGGGGAACTGAATCTGCAGCAGCAGTAGCTTCCAGAGTTCTCAGCCCATAGAAGGTAAGAGAATCTGAAAACTAGTTAGAATTAGATTACAGAGGTTACTTTGCTGGCACTGGCTGCAGGATTCTGTTGCATTGCCCAAATGCATATCTAAGTTTAGTCCCATATCATGGTCCCAGCATGAGAAAGAGCACTAACACACCAGAACTTACTGTCACAGGGGAACAGGGACCTTGGTCACAGTTTCAGGGTAGAAAAAAATACTTGTGGTTGCTCACAGTCCAGAGCAGGGGCTAGGAAAATATTTGATACACCTCTCCTTCAGTCATTCCACATTGGAAGAATGAAAAACTTACACAGACCCCAAGAGCTAGCTCTGAAAACAGCTGCACAAAAATCTGAGGCTTGGGACAGTGCCCTCTCCATCCTGGGAGCAGAATCCAAATTTAACATAAAGTTAAAAGATAAGAAATAAGCTGGAAAAATAAGAAAATGACAACAACAACAAAAAAGTCTCTGACTTTTACAACCAAGAATCATTTATCCAGCAAAATCTAGCATAATTCTTCAAGAGAAAAACAGACATTCAATGAAACAGAGGATTTTCAAGCATTCCTGATTAAAAAAAAACAAAAACAAAAACCCAGAGCTGAATAGAAAATTTGACTTTCAAATACAAGACTCAATAGAAGCATAAAAAGGTAAATGGGAAAGAAAAATCATAAGGGATTTAATAAGGCTAAAGTGTTTACATTCCCATATAGGAAAATGAAGCTTATAACTCCTAAGAACTTTTTTAAGGCAGTTAGAAAGAGTGTACATAAATATTGGGCATGTGTGTGAATTGAATATGATTGTATATCTTTTTAAAAAATTAAATTAACAGGTGAGGAGGAGGAATGTACTATGAGAATAGAAAAGGGAGAGGTAGAATGGAGTAAAGTATCTTACATGAAAGAGGTACAAAAGAACTTTTGCAGTAGAGGGGAAGATGGGAAAGGTAGAGGAAGGAAGCACTTAAAACTTACTCTCATAGGAATTGTCTCAAAGAAGGAATTATACATTTGGGTACAGAACTTTGTCTTACCTTACAGGAGAGTAGGAGGAGGAGGGGAAAAGAAAAAGGGTAATTGAAGAGAGGGAAGTTTGGGGGAGGCAGTAGTCAGAAACAAAACACTTTTGAGGATGGAGAGTTTGAAAGTAGAGAGAGTAGGATAAAGAGAGAAAACATAGGATGGCGGGAAATACAGTTTGCAATCATAACTGTAAAAAAATTACAGGAAGTTTCTCTGATGAAGGCCTCATTTCTCAAATACATAGGGCACTGAGTCAAATTTATAAAAATAAAAGCCATTCTTTGATTGACAAATGGTCAACTAAAATGAAAAGTAAGTTTTTAGACAAAGTAATCAAAGCTATCTATAATAATACAAAAGAATGCTTCAAATCACTATTGATCAGAGAAATTCAAATTAAAACAACTCTGATGTATCAGCCTATACCTATCAGATGGGCTAGCATGACAGAAAAGGAAAATGGTAGATCTTGGAGGGGATGTGGGAACATTGAGACACTAATGCACTGTTGGTAGAGCTACAAACTGACTCAACCATTCTGGAGAACAATTTGGATCTGTGCTCAAAGGGCTATAAAACTGTGCATATCCTTAGACCCAAAAATATTGCTATTAGATCTGTATCCCAAAGAGATAAAAAAAAAGAAAATATGTAAAATTATTTATAGCTGCTCTTTTTTATGGTGGCAAAGAATTAGAAATTGAAGGGGTGTTTATCAATTGGGAGATGGCTGAACAATTTTTGGTATTTGATTGTGATGGAATACTAGTGTACTATAAAAAATGATGAGCAGGATGCTCTCAGAAAAACCTGGAAAGACTTACATGAATTGATGCAAAGTGAAATGAGCAAAACCAAGAGAAAATTGTACAGTCACAGTAAGATGATCAACTATGAATGACTTTGCTGTTCTTAGCAATACAATAATCCAAGACAATTCCAAAGGACTTATGTTGAAAAATTGTTATCCATCTCCAGGGGAGAAAACTGATGGAGTCTTAAGTAGATTAAAGCACACTCTTTAAAAGTTTTTATTTTTCTTCAGGTTTTTTGTCTATGTTTTCTTTCACAACATGACTAATACAGAAATAGGTTTTACATGATTTCATATGTATAGTCTACCAAATTACTTACCTTCTCAACAAAGTGGGGAAAGGAGTGAGGCAGAAAATTTGGAGCTAAAAATTTTTAAAAGAAATGTTATAACTTTCTACATGTAAAAATTTAAATGTAAAAAATTTAATTAAAAAAATCAGTTGGGGGGGTGGTACAGAGCCAAGATGGCAGAGTAAAAGCAGGAATTTGCTTGAGTTTCCACTCCAACCACCTCTAATACCTGTAAAAAAATGACTCCAAACAAATTTTGGGGCTACAGAACCTACAAAGTGACAGAGAGAAACAAATCTCCCACTGAAGGCAACCCAGCAGGCCAACAGGAAGGGTCTTTCACATAGGATTGGGAGCCAAGTATAATCCCACATGAGCCACACAGGCCTAGACCCAGGGTGGCTCTGACCAGAGACCCAGACCAGCTAGAGCAGACTTCAGGAGAGTGAGTCACTGGTAGCTATGGCAGTTTCCAGACTTCTCAATCCATAAATGCCAAAGAGAAAGTAAAATGTCAGTGGGGAGCCCTGTTGATCCAAGGTTAGAAAACAGGAGTCTGGCCCCTGCCCCTGGGGCAAGAGGTGGGCAGGGGAGACACAGATGTTGAAACTGCTGCCACATAGCTGTCTCCAGAGCTCCTGGTCTGCAGATCGAAGGGGGACCAAGCAACCATTCAGAGGGTAATCACTCTTGCTTTGACCTGCTTGGATCTGGGTCATAGTCTTGGGTGGTGGTCCTGGGGTGAGGAATGTCAGTGTGCCAGAGTTTGTGGTGGCTGTAGAGAGGGTACCCTCCTCATAGCTCTGACAACAGCTCTGACAACAGTGAAAACCCCAGCAGTTTGGGACACAGCTCTCTCAACTCTGGCAGCAGAGTTCTACCATAGCAAAGAGCCCAAAAGTCAAATAATTGGCTGGCAAGATGAGCAAACAGAGGAAGCACAATCAGACTATAGAATCCTTTTTGGGGACAAATAGGATCAAAACATAGAACCAGAAGAAGACAACAAAATCAAAACTCCTGCATCAAAAGCTTCCAACAAAAATATGAATTGGTCACAGGCCATGGAAGAGCTTAAGAAGGATTTTGAAAATCAAGTAAGAGAAGTGAAGGAAAAATTGAGAAGAGAAAGGAGAAAATCATGACCTTTTGGCTTTCAGAGCAGGATCATGGCAGTAGGCAAGAATAAGTGACTCACTAAAGGTGGCAAAAAAGGAGCCAAGAAGAGTGGTTGATCTATTTTTGAAGAAGGATTGGTATGATGTAAAAGTACCAGCTTTGTTCAACATTAGAAATATTGGCAAGACACTGGTTACAAGGATGCAAGGAACAAAAATTGCCTCTGATGGTCTCAAGGGTCGAGTTTTTGAAGTGAGCCTTGCCGATCTGCAGAATGATGAGGTTGCTTTTTTGTAAATTCAAGTTAAGATATTTAGGGTAAAAATTGTTTGACTAATTTCAATGGAATGGACCTTGCTCAGGACAAGATGTGTTCCATGGTCAAAAAGTGGCAGACCATGACTGAAGCCCATGTTGATGTCAAAACTACTGACAGGTACTTGCTCCATCCCTTTTGTGATGGTTTTACCAAAAAGCACAACAACCAGATCTGTAAGACCTCTTATACCCAGCACCAATAGGTCTGTCAAATTCATAAGAAAATGATGGAAATCATGACCTGAGAGGTGCAGACAAATGACTTGAAAGAAGTTGTCAATAAAGTGATTCCAGACAGCATTGGAAAAGACATAGGAAAGGCTTGCCAGTCTATTTACCCTCTCCATGATGTATCTGTCTGAAAAGTCAAGATGCTCAAGAAGCCCAAATTTGAATTGGGAAAGCTAATGGAGCTGCATGGTGAAGGTAGTGGCTCTGGAAAACCTTCAGGATCTGAAATGGGCACAAAAGTAGAGAGGGCTGATGGCTATGAATCACCAGTTCAAGAAACTGTCTAAAAGAAGAACTTTTTAAGGTTGAAAAATAAAAATGTATCATTGTGGGAAAAAAAGAGAAAGTCATGAAAAGCTAGTCAACAGCCTGACTGAAGAAAATAATACCTGAGGTGGCATTTTAGGATAATGAATTCCTTCCTTCCTTCTTGTGACTTATACTATAAGAATTGTGTTACATATCTTATTCTACCTGGTGCCTCCTACCTGGAAATTTCTTGAGATTAAGTTCTATTTTTTATCTTTATTCCCAAAGTGGTTAGTATTTCATTGAGTAAAATAAATTAAACAGAAAGGAACAAAAATTTAACTTTCGTAAGGTCCAATTGACTAAATTGGACTAATTTGCTTTCAAAAAAATCAAGGATGTCATAGGCACAGAGCCCAAAATTTGAGTTAGAATTGTCATTTTAGGGAAATTACCCTAAACTGGTTAGGATTCCATTCCTTGGTGTGACTAATCGTAGAAGGGAGGGCACATAAGGAAAATGCTGTAAACAGAGCATGGAAATGAGAAATATAGGAACTGGAAATTCTGACCTCTCCTTCATTTCCTTTGCCCAGAATTTCATTTCCAAATTTAATTTTTTTTTTGGGGGGGGGAACTAGTCTTATTATTTCATTGGTATATATAAGGCATTTCATCTCAGTGATGAAATTCCCCTCTACTAATCCAAATTGGTAACTGCTCTATTACTTAGAGTTTCAGAGACTTAAATGGGGCTAATGTTAGGTTAAATGATTTTGTTGATTAAGTTAAGTAACTAGTAGGTTAAGTGATTACATAGCCTGTAAGTGTATAGGCTTTGACATGAATCCAAGTCTTGCTAAACTGGAAACGATCTCTCTATATGCTTCATCAGTCTTCCTGTATCCATATTTCAAGTATGAACTTTGGGAAATCTACCATGAATGCCATTATCCAGGATGTTAATGTCTTCCCCTTCAGCATCTCTATTCCCTCTGCATTTCATCTCCTGAAAGGAAGAGTTGCTGCTGGATCCATAGCCCTCTCTCTGTTAGACTCTCCAAATTTCTACCGTCAAGTGCCCCTGTCACCCTCCTCAGTGGCCCTAAGCAAGTGTTTTCTGGGTTTGAAAATCCTTGTGCTACCGTCATATTCTGTGGAGAGAATTTTTGGAAGCTAGAGAGCAAGAAGCTACATTCTGCAAATTATTCATATCAGGAAACTGTCATCTCATTATAAATGAAGTTCTTTTCAATTAATACAGCCTATCCAAATCTCTGAAAATACCCTGACCCAAGGTTGGGACGTCTTCTTAGCCAGCTTAGTCTATTCTCAGTACAGCCTCCAAAAAGGGAAATCAATCAGAACAGAAATGCAATCCTCTATTTGGAGTGAAGCATTGGGCATCATTTCATCATAACCCTACCTTTTTCCTCTGCCCTCTGGTTAACTATTCAACTCGAAATTCAGAGAATGAAAATGACATTCCCAAGGGGAACACCTACCTTGTAGGGTTCAATCTAGGAGACTTCCCTCAGGAACTCAGTCTCTCTGCATTTCAGCTTCCAGACTCAGGAATACCCGACCCTGACTTGAGGCTAGGCTTTTTATGTGGTAGTAAAGGTCTCAAAGCCCCTCCCAGTGCAAGGCCTAAATTGGCTGGATTCTGAACAAAGTGTGAATTCTTTGGATTCCCAGACCCCCAAATACACCTCCAGACCACGACTTTTGTTCTGAAACTGCCTGTATTTTACATTATCTTTACTTTTTTAGTAGGGACCAGGAAGTTCACACCTGAGGCAAAGTAGTTGCCACAGCTGAGCCTGTCCTTGACTTGGGGCTTTTCTAAGCACTCCAAGCATACAATCAAAGAATTAGAAGGGCTGTCCCCCGCCGCCATGTCAGCTGGTCCACTCAATATCTAGCAGAAAGTTTTTTCAGTCTTACTTTCCTCGATCAAGAAAAGCATTTAAATTAGGAAACCATGCTGAAGAGTTCCACTGCTCATTTATGCTATCTAATCTTAACTCCAGGCAGCTGGTCATCCTTTACTGGCTGGCAACTGATTGTCTCTCCCACTCATTACTATGAACTTCTCTCCTCCTGTGTCCCATAGCACCCCTCCCCCACCCTGTCCTCAAAATCCTTCCCCGCCAAATTTAGGCTTCTTGTTTGCTGAGATATACTTCTATGCTTCTCAACTCACAACGTCTGTAATCTCCCTTTTTCTCTCTCTACTCCTTCCCCAATAGTTCATCCTTAGCTCCAGTTCTCCAGGGAGGTCAGTGTCAAAATAGATGGTAATGATGTGGTTTGAGAGGTTCAGGGACCCCTCAAGGGGAAGTACGGGAAAGGGTTGTCTGGAATTAATTCATAGACTCAAGCATTCTTTACGTCAAGTTGGCAAAGTTTTATTGTAGACCTAATATGGTGGGCAGAGATCCTTAAGGAACTTTGTAACTCAACAGGAATGACACTAAAGCTTATATAGGAAAAGTAATAAATTATCTGGCAGATATGATAATTGGGAGATAACATACAACCTTGGTCACAAGTGTCATTCACAACTGGAAAAGGGGTGGGGGAGTGTCCCTAAGGGGTATATTTTTGGTCTGTTATGTCTGTAGCAAGATAGTTTTGAGACTTGATGTCTATAGCTTGACCTCTGGATTGTATATGATAACTGTGGAACTCAGTACATGATAATTCTGCTGGTACAAGATAGTCCTGTTTTGTTGTTGTTGTTGTTGTTGTTGTTTTTAGTGTACATCATTCATTTCCACAAGATTTTGTGTTACAAATTTTCTCCCCGTTTTCTCCCCTACCCACCACCCCAAAACAGTGATCCCACGATATACCCCCTCCCCCAATCTGCTCTCTCCCATATCTTCCCCCATCCCCCCTCCAACTTTCCAGTAGGGCACGGTGGTAGATCTCTATGCCCCAGTGGCTGTATGTCTTATTTCCCAGTTACATGTAAAATAATAATAATAACAATAATAATAATAATGTACATTTTTTAAACATTTGATTCTAAACCTGTTAATTTCAGATTCTTTTCCTACCTCCCTCATCACCCACCCTAACTGGGAAGATAAGCAATGCAATATAGGTTGTACATGTGTAGCTACACAAAACATTTCCATAGTGGATATATTGTGAGAGACTGACTATATTTCCCTCCTATCCCACGTCCCACTTGTTCTATTCTCTACTTTGATCCTGTCCCTTTTCAAAAGTGGGTGCTTCCAACTTCCCTCCCCCCAAGCCTCCCCTCCCTTCCATTATCCCACATCTCATCCCCTTTCCCCATACTCTCCTATAGGGTGAGATACCCTATTTAGTGTGTTGTTCCCTCCCTAAGCCCAATTCAATGAGAATAAGGTTTACTCATTCCCTTTTGCCTTCCTGTTCTTCCCCTCCATTGTAACAGTTTTCCCTTGCCTCTTCTATATGAGATAATTTACCCCATTTTATCTCTCCCCATCTCCTCTCATTATATTTCTCTCACCTCTTAATTTCACCTTTTAAGTATCATCCCTTCCTATTCAACTAGTCCTGTACCTTTGTCTTTGTATACCTGTACACATATATACACATACTCACATATGTATTCATATATACCCTCCTATATAGACATATATGTATGTATTCATACATACATATATACGTATATGTGTATATATAGTGTGTATGTACACACACACACACACACACACACACACACATATATATATATATATATATATACACACATTTCTATTCCCTTCAACTATTCTTATGCTGAGAAAAGTTTCATAAGTTACAATTATCATTTTTCCATGTAGGGATATAAATAGTTAAACTTTGATAAGTTCCTTATGATTTTTTTTCCCTGTTTACCTTCTCATGCTTCTCTTGCTTCTTATATCTGAATATCAAATTTTCTATTCAGCTCTGGTATTTTCATCAAGAATGCTTGAAAGTCCTCTATTCCATTGAATGATCATATTTTCCCCCTGAAACATGATATTCAGTTTTGCTGGGTAGGTGATTCTTGGTTTTAATCCTAGCTCCTTTGACCTTTGAAATATCATATCCCAAGCCTTTCAATCCCTCAGTGTAGAAGCTTCCAGATCCTGTGTTATCCTGATTGTGTTTCCACAATATTGAAATTGTTTCTTCCTGGCTGCTTGTAATATTTTCTCCTTGATCTAGGAACTCCGGAACCTGGCTATAATATTCCTGGGAGTTTTCTTTTTGGGATCTTTTTCAGGAGGTGATCAGTGGATTCTTTACAACTTCCATTTTGCCCTCTGGTTCTAATACATCAGGGCAATTTTCCTTGAGAATTTCTTGAATGATGATTTCTAGGTTCTTTCTTTGATCATGGCTTTCAGGTAGTCCAATAATTTTTAAATTATCTCTTCTGAATCTATTTTCCATGTCAGTACATTTTTCAATGAGATATTTCACATTGCCTTCTATTTTTTTCATTTGGATCTGTATTAAGTATCTTGATTTCTCATAAAGTTGCTAGCTTCCATTTGCTCCAATCTAATTCTGAAGGAATGATTTTCTTCAGTGAGCTTTTGAGATTCTTTTTCCATCTGGCAAATTTGGCTTTTTAAAGACATTCTTCTCCTCATTGGCTTTTTGAGCCTCTTTTGCCATTTGAGTTAGTCTATTTTTTAAAGTGTTATTTTCTTCAGGTTGTTGACTCTCATTTCACAATTTTCTTGCTTTATTCTCATTTCTCTTCCCAATTTTTCCTCCAATTCTCTTATTTGGTTTTCAGAATCCTTCTTAAGCTCCTCTATGGCCTGTAAGTAGCTTATTCTTTTCTTGGAAGCTTCTGGTGCAGGAGTTCTGACTTCACTGTCTTCTTCCTGTTCCATGCTTTGATCCTTTTTGTCCCCAAAAAAGGAATCCAGAGTCAGACTGCTGTGCTTGCCTTGCTTCCCTTGTTTGCTCATGTTGCCACTCAATTACTTTACTTTTGAGCTTTTTGCCACAGTAGAACTCTGCTACCAGAGAGGGGAGCTTTGTCCCAAATCATTGGAGTTTTTGCAGCTGCTGGAGCTATTGGGTGCCTTCTCTGAAGTCTCCACATGCTCTGGCAAACTGGTCATGTACCTCAGGACCTCCACCCTAGACCACAATCCAGATCCAAGCAGGTTAAAGCAAGAGTGATTATCCCTCAGACTGGTCACTTGGTCCCCCTACAATCTGTAGACCAGGAGCTCTGAAGCAGCCACATGGTGGCAGCTGCATGGCCACAGTGCTTCAGCTGCTTCTCCCTTCATGGAGTAAAGGCCTGACAGCACTCCCGAACTCCCGGTTCACAAAGTCCACACTGCACTGACCTCTTACTTTGTCCTTAGCATCTATGGGCTGATAATTCTGGAAAATGCCACAGCTTCTGGTGATCTGAAGTCCCTCCAGCTGGTGGCTGGTTGCGGCCACCTTAAGGCTAAAACCTCCAGCTCATGCAAGGCTGGGTTGGGCTCCCAGAGTGCTTCACTGGCCCCTTCCTGCTGGCCTGCCAGGCTGTCCTCCTTGGGAGTTTAGCTTCTCTGTGTCATTTTGTGGGTTCTGTAGCTCCAAAGTTTGTTCAGTCACCTTTTACATGATTTGGAGGAGGTAGGAGCTGGAGCCCCTCAGAAGTCCTGTTTCTACTCCCTAGTACTGTTTTTACAAGGGAAATTCTACACAGGTCAGCTTGCTCTACAGAGGTCAGGGAAAGATAGTTTTCTTACTGGGGCCCACCCATGAGTTATTGCTAGGCATAGTGTCCTTGGACCGTGGAGAAAAATGTCAGGGATAGTGTTTTGAGGCTATGGAGAAATGTGATCTTGGAATTGGGGTCCAAGCACAGACACCCAAGCACCTCATCAGTAATAGATCTAATATTCTAGGGTATTCGGTGACAGGTAAGGTGCATGGTGAGAAGATGGCTATTGTGGAATGTTGGGACCCACCATGGGAAAAGAGGGCAAAGAAAGTCTATGACTCTAGGAGAAGTGACCTGAGTATTTTATGAAAGGGAGAAGAGCAGTTTAAGCTAGTAAGATCAATGCAGCCTAGAGTTACCTTTGTAGCTAATTTCCCTCAGCTGATCTTGTATTAATATCAATGTGGCTTATATTTGTAGGTCAGGAGATTCATTGGCAGAAGAGTTACAGAGAGAATGAGTGAAAATGTGTTCCTGCCACTCCCTATCTCCAGGTGGTAGACAAATACCAAAACAAGAAAAGGGGCTTGTCAGGGCAACCAGGGCTGGGACTAGACAGCTTAAGGGGAAGGAAGGGCACAAACTCCCATGGCCCCATGTTCATGTAAAGGACTGCCTAGTCATGTTGTGAAATGCAGCTCTGAAAAGGATCCACATAATTTCCATGTGAGCATCCTGGAATTTCTCTTACCTGTATTCACATTCCCTTCTAATCCTCCCAGCCCAGTTTCCGGCCCCCAGACATCCACACTATGCCACTTTCTTATACTGGAACTTCCTTCAGTGACCGCTCACCCTATGACATCTGGGGCCATCTCTAGTTGTCCTGATCTTTATCTTACCACTGGACCCAGATGGCTCTGGAACAGAAAGTGAGGCTGATGACCTTGCACAGCCCTCCTTCACTTAAATCCAATTCACTTGCAAGTCATGGCATCATCTTTCTGATGTCATGGTCCTCTTTGAGAAGGAAGGACAACAACTCTAGGACATCCAAACACCCTTGGGACCTTCTCAAAATCCCTTTGCAAGGTCTGTCCCCTTCTCCCACTGGTGAGTTCTACCTGTGACCTCCATTTTGTGGAGGAGCCCAGGAGGGCCCTCATTCCTCTCCTGGCCCTTCTGCCTCAAAGATTTCCAACCCCACCTCTTCATTTTTTCAACTCCTTTTTCTGTGTTATCTTCCCCTATTAGAATATAAGATTCTTCAGAGCAGATATCTGTTTTTATTTGTTTGAATCTGTATCCTCAATGCTTAGTACAGTGCCTTACACATAGTAAATGCTTAGTAATCTTGTTTCCTTCCTTCCTTCCTACCTTCCTTCTTTCCTTCCTTCCTTCCTTCCTTCCTTCCTTCCTTCCTTCCTTCCTCCCTCCCTCCCTCTCTCCCTCCCTCCTATAACCTCATTCATTACATTGATATGAATGAAAAACCCAAGAGTTTCTGTGTAATTGATAATAATGTATTAATTAAACTAGCTAATAATCAATATATGGTCAGTGGTTTTGGTAACCAAAGACAAAACCATAAAGACACTGAATGCTTTAAACAACTTTGGGGAAAGGGTGCCCATGCAGAAAAAAACTGCTGATAAAATAAAACACCCATTCCTATTAACGACAACAACAACAACGATACTAGAAAGCATAGAAATAAATGAAACTTTTCTTAAAATAAGTAGTATTTATCTAAAACTAAAAGCAGGCATTATCTGTAATGGGGATAAAATAGAAGCCTTCCCAATAAGAGTAGGAGTGAAGCACAGATGTCCATTATCACCATTAATATTCAATATTCTACTAGAAATGTCAACCATAGAAATAAGACAAGAAAAAAGAAATTAAAGGAATTAAAATAGGCAATGAGGAAACAAAACTATCACTCTTTGTAGATGATATGATGGTATACCTAGAGAACCAACTAAAAAGCTAGTCAAAACATTGAACTTTATCAAAACTGTAGGAAATAAAATAAATCCACACAAATCATCAGTATTTCTATATATTGCAAACAAAAACTAGCAGGAAGTGGCAGAGAAATTCTATTTACAGTACTTGCAGACAGTATTATTGCAGACAATATTTAGGAGTCTGCCAGCCACCCAAGAGAACTATATGAACACAATTACAAAACACTTTTCACAGACATACAGATCTAAACAATTGGAGAAATGTTAAATGCTCATGGGTAGGCCAAGCCAATATAATGAAAATGGAAATTCTACCTAATTTACTTACTCAGTACCACACTAATCAAACTACCAAATATTTATTTTGTAGAGCTAAAAATTAATTTTAAAAAGTTCATCTGGAAGAACAAAAGGTCTAGAATATCAAGAGAATCACGTTTTGATTTTTGTTTTTTAAATGAAGGAAGTTGACTTGGCAGTACCAGATCTCAAACTATACTGCAAAGTGGTAATCACCAAAAGAATCTGGTACAGGATAAGAAATGAGTGGTAGATCAGTGGAATAGATTAGGTACACAATATACAGAAGCAAATAATAAAGACAGTCATCTACTGTTTGATAAACCCAGAAATCAAAGCTTTGGGAGCAAGAACTTAGTATTCAACAAAACCTGCTAGGAAAACAGGAAAGCAGACTGTCAGAAACTAGGTATAGACCAACATCTCACACTACATACTAAGAGAAAGTCAAAATGGGTAGATGATTTAGACTTAAAGGGTGATATAATAAGCAAATTAGGGATCATGGAAAAAATTACCTGTCAAATCCATGGATAAATGGTCAATGATATGAATAGGCAGTTTTCAGAAACAAATAAAATTTATTAATAGTTACTTAAAATACTGTAAATCACTAATAATTAGAGAAATACAAATTAAAAACAACTAAGTACCACTTTACAGTTATCAAATTGGCTAACATGACAGAAAAGGAAAGATAAATGTTGAAGGGTATATGGAAAATAGGCACACTAATGCACTGTTACTGGAGTTAACTTGTCCAACCACTTTGGAGAACAATTTGGAACTATGCCCAAAGGGCTATAAAACTCTGCATGCCCTTTGATCCAGTAATACCACTGCTATGTCTGGATTCCAAAAAAATCAAAGACAAAGGGAAAAGGACATATAGGTACACAAATATTTATAGCAACTTTTTGTGTTTTTGGTGGAAAATTTGGAAACTGAGGACATGCCCTTTAATTTAGAAATGGCTGAACAGGTTATGGTATATGATCATGATGGAACACTATTATGCTGTAAGAAATGACAAAGGAGATGTTAGAAATCCTGGGAAGACTTATATGAACTGATGCAATGTGAAGTGAACAGAGCCAGGAGAGCCTTGTACACAGCGACATCATTATTGCAAAGATAATCAGTTTGGAAAGACTTAGTAATCTGATTTATACAATGTTCTACCACAACTCCAAAAAACTGCTGATTAAAATGCTATCCTCCTTCAGATAGAGAACTGATGGATTTGTGTGCAAATTTGATCATATTTTTTCCTTTTATTTTTCTTTACTCATTTATTTATTCATTCATTTCTTCATTTATTTGGAGAGGGAGGAATATGGCTGATTTGGACATATAAAACCTGTTTTATATACGCCTAACTTTATAGATAGAATGAATGTCATACTTTTTGCCTTCTTAATGAATGAGATAGGGGTCAGAGAAAGGGAGGAAGAAAATTTTGAACTAAAAAATAAAAATGAAAAAAAGAATATATTTAAAAGAGAATCAATTGTTTAAAAGAAAAGATGGAGTGTTATTATCTAAGTGTTAGGTGCTCTAAGAACATACCCTTCTCAGCTGCAAAGGAAGATGCTCCTTTAAACTACTTATCCCCTGTCCACCCTTTCCCCATACCCACCCTCCATCTCCACCTCTGCCCCCAGCCCCAGGTGATTTTACATATCTGGTGGGTTTGAGTTTCTTCTCCTGACTACGTGTACTCTTTCTTATTTGTCCAACAGCTCCACTGTCACAGCCAATCTTGAGTGGAGAGAGGTCTCCTCCTCTTCCTTTAAAGAGTCTCTCCCATCAAGTACCAATGAGGCCAGATTCCTTAACTTCTGAATCTTTTTTTTCTTCCATTTATAGACCCAAGGGGAATGATGGATTGCCTTAAACAATTACCAAACATTTCCTGTCCAGTGTCCCTTGTCATCAAATAGTGAAGCTCCTTAAATATTGCCAGGGTGATTTAGGAACTGATGTTCCCATTGCGAGGTTGCAAGAAAATTCATTAATAGCTGCTTGATAGTTTGTACTGACATGCTGGGCATTCTGTGACCACATCAAGTGAGGTAGGGAGGGAACTCTTTCCCTTAGAGGATAATTGCTAATAAATACAAGGTAATTTGATGCAAGACTGTTGGTAGTTGAATGGGAGAAGAGCCAGGGCACAAGCAGTGGTAAGGATCAGAAAAGGTATCCTGCAGAAACTTAGGGTTTTCTCTGTGTCTTAAAGAAAAGGAGAATCTCATTCTATGGTATGGAGGGAGGAAGGAATTGCATTCCAGGTGCAAAGGCAGGGAGACTAGAGATAGGGTGCCCCTTGTGAGGAGCAGTGAGGGAGAAGAGATAGAAGGCCAATTTGGCTTGGTCAGTGGGAGTGCTTTATAAAAAGTGAGGCTAGAATGATGATGTATGTTGGGGGGAGGGAAATATTGATAAGTTTATGAAAATGAAACAGTTTATCCTGTATTCTAGAGATAATCAGAATACAGAGAACTGTATGAAGTATGGAAGTGGCATGCTCAGATCAACACTAAGAGAAAATCTCTTTGGCAGCCATTCAGTGAAAGATAGATGACAGTGACATGGAGCAGGGGGACTGAGAGGACACTGCATTCCCCCTCTGTGTGCATGTGCATGTACAATTCTGCATTTGAAAAATGTTTTTGTTTTAAAATCTTTTTTATTGATCTCTTGGATTTTACATAGCCTAAATCTCTCCTAGGATCCCTCCAGCTCCTCCATCAAACAGCTTTCTCATATAAGAAATATTTTTGGGGAATAATAATGTGGAATAATGGAAGAAAACCTGCACAATGAATCAATACTCTGAAAATATGTACTGTATTGTACACCTCTGGGTTTCCCCCCTGTTGTGGCTGTGTTTTTCCTTCATTTTTGAAGAGGACCATGGCATCAAGGAAATGATGACATGACTTGCAGTTGACTTGGATTTGAGTGAGTGAGAGCTGTGCAAGGTCACCAGGTCACTTTCTCGTCCAAAGCCAAGTGGATCCAGTGGCCAGATATTCATCAGGATGCCTGGAGGTGGCCCAGCCCCTCTCTGTAAAAGAGTTGGGGGAGCTGTCTTTTGCTCTCTCTTCTCTGGGCCATGCTTGGTCTATTCATGTGCAATTGTTTTGTGGTTTTTGTTTTTTTTCTATTTACATTGTGTAGTTATTTTGTCTGTTGTTTTCTTGGCTCTGCTTACTTCACTCTGGAGCAGCTGATGCAATTATAGCCATGATTCTCTATTATTCATGAACAATAACAAGCATTAAATGCCTTCCTTGTGCCAAGCATTGTGTTAAATGCCTTCATATTTGTTTTTACGTTATAGTAATCTTTCATTACATGAATGGGCCACAATTTGTTTATCCGTGACCAGATCGATGGGGATTTGTTTTGTTTCCATTTCCTTGCTACCACAATAAAGTGCTGCTATAAATATCTGGGTATATATGGAGAATTTCTTATCAATGACCTCCTTGAGTATAAACTTTGTAGCAGATTTTCTGGGTCAAGGGGTATGGAGATGTTTATTCCTTTATTTGCATGATTCCAGAATGCTTGCACTGATTTACAGCTTTACCAGCAATGTACTCATTTATCTATGTTCCTGTACATAGTTCCTACCATATAGAGTTTTCTGAAATTACATTATAATTTCAGAATGTAAATTTGTAATGTAATTTCCCTTTCTACTATTTCCTCCTGGATATTATTGCTACATAGAAGTGCTGACATTCTTATAAATGTATTTTGTATCTTAAACCTTTCTTGATGAGGTTTTTCATTGTCTCAATTTCTTAGCTGATTTGATATGATTTTCTAAGTTCTAACTGGTCAAATTTTGTTCACCTTTGCTGGTGTTTATACCTTTAATTTCTTTCTCTTGTCTTCAACCTATAGTGATTATTTCTATTGCTAGAACCAATATTTCTAGATTCACATTTTTAAAAAACATAGTAGGAGAAGGGAACAATCTTAATGTGATTTTTTTTTTGTATTTCGGGAGCAGGCTTTTTAATATTTCCTTCCTGCAATAAATTGTTATATTATTGTGGATGTTGTTTTATATACTTTTAAAGAACAACGTAACAGTGAGTGCTTCTAGGCTTATGCTTTTCAAGAAGTTTTCTTTTGGTTTTGGATAAGTGATTTGAATTTTGTCAAAGGTTTTTTCTGTATCTCTTGATGCACCTTTGTGGTTTGGGGCTGAGGTGTTTCATATTACTCTTGGTAATTCCACATTTTTGATCAATTCTAATTTTTCCAGGATGTAATTGGGTAGAATAGCTTTTGGAATTTTAAATTTTCTTTTTTTCTATGACTTCCTCTTGCTCATTTTAATTTTTTTAAACAGAAAACAAGTTTATCTCTCACAGATACTTCAGTGAAGATAGAAACCTATAAATCAGGACCACTACAATTCAGATATTCTGGAAGTGTGTGTGTGTGTGTGTGTGTGTGTGTGTGTGTGTGTGTGTGTGCAGACACATCACATTAATAGTCATAGGTGACAAACCCCTGAAACTTCAAATTACAAAAAAAGCAAGTGTTTGGGGCGGCTAGGTGGTGCAGTGAGTAGAGTGCCGGCCCTGGAGTCAGAAGGACCTGAGTTCGGATCCAGCCTCAGACACTTAACACACACAAACAAAAACCTAGCCATGTGACCTTGGGCAAGTTACTTAACCCCAATTGCCCTCCAAAATGCAAAAAAAAAAAAAAAAAGCAAGTGTTTCAGCCTCCTTAAAGGAAAATGCTTGCAGCTCTTCACAGAGGGTTCCGTTTTCAGAATGTTGCATTCTCTCAAAAGAGTGGGGGATGGGATGGGAAGAAGAAACACCCTCCCTTTGGATAGGGGATATCTGATCTGCAGGAGATACCACAAATAGCCTCAGAGACCCACAGAGTCAAATGGTTCTCTTTCCCTCTGCTAATGGCTTGAAAGTATAAACAAGGAAGCAAGAAGGGCTTAGAAAGACAGGAAACCTTAGTGACCTACAGTATTATGAGATAGGTTCTAGGTACAGGGCTGGGGACCCTGAGGCCTCAAGGCCACAGGTGGCTCTCTAGGTCCTGAAGCACCCCCCTTTAACTGAATGAAACTTCACAGAACAAATCCTTTGTTTGGAATCCTGAAGTTTGGTTTCAGTCAAAGGGCCATACTTGAAGACCTACAGGGCCACACGTGGCCCTGAGACCACAGGTTCCCTACCCCTGTAATCAAGGACATCTCTCCTTAGCCTAAAAAGACAGGAGAAGCAAAAGCGGAAGCAGTGTCAGTATACTCAAACCCTTGGACACATACATGTGCCACGAATGCATATACACAGCTTTCCCTCTCCATTAGTAGCTACAAGTGCAAGGTACATATCCTCAGGAGACTCTGAGTAGTTTCATAACACATGGCTCTTTGGGAGGAAAAGCAGAACAAGCTAAATGTATATAGTTACTGCCTTGCCCAGAGGACCACAACATAGTATATGAAAAACCAGCATCTTAAAAGCAGATTGCAAGGGCAGGTTTTCAAAAGCTATTCCAGACAAGCAGACTGTGGAACCTTGAATTCTTCCTTCCCCACAAACAAAACCTTTGCCCTTCTCATTCCCTACCCTAATCTGGTGTGTGTTCCCCACTTAGCTATAGAAACATTAAACTGTTGCATTGCAAGGACAGAAGGGTGAAGTTGGCAGGTAATCTGCTTTAAACCCCCCAAACCTCCAGGCTTTACCCATTGTCTTTCTCATATTTACTGGTTACCATTTTCATAGAATTGTTGTCATTGTATGTTTGTACAGGAAGAACCCACAATTCAGAAAAAACAAATTTAGTTTGGAAAATGCTATCAAGTTTTCAAGTCAGGTGCAAAAAGCCTTCTTGCCCCTATTAAGCCCTTCTTTCTCATTAACCCCCCCACCAAAAAAAAAAGTCAAAAGTACCAGTGGTGGAAACTAACTGCGTCAATTTAAAATTCCAATAATTGTCCATTCTGAGTTCATCCCCAAAGGCCAGCTCATTAAGATAAAACATGTGCTAAGGATGCCAGTTTGGAAGGTGTAACTCTTATTAAAAGGCCAGTTAATATTGCACAGAAGAAAAAAAAAACGTCTGTTTTCCAAAAGCACCCATATACAGTGGCCATTATTGTGTGCTATTGGCCACATGGCAGGCAGGCTGATGTGCTCTGGATGACTCAGTGCAAGTCAGCCCATGATTACAAGGTAAAGATGATGTTCTACTGAAGCTCTCCATTCAGTAGGATAGTCTGTCTATAAAGGGGATACATTCATCCTCATTAGCCTGAGGGTTTCTAATCCAGGCCTAGGAGGCCTTTGTTTGCCAGGATATCCTCCTCAAACCACCCAGATCCACAGCCTAGAGTTGTATTCAACATTCCCCGAAAACGGAACCCCATCTTTTCCCTTAGCCTTCCTGCTTCTGCTCCCCACCCCAAGTTCATTGACAGTCTCTGGAGCTGTGGCACCCAGGTTCTCAGCCTGCCCTCTCCTTGCCCCTCAGCCTGCTGGGCTCACTTGCTGCTTGGGACCAAGATGCACTCTGTGGGTCAGTGCATGAGCCACCTCAGGTGGCCTTGGAGTTAAAGCAGGCTGCTGGTCAAGGACTGCAGGGAGATGGCATCCCGTCTGCCTCAGCCTCCCACACAGCGAGGGGCAAAGGTGCAGGAGAGGCTGGTGCTGGGGGCATTGGGGCCCGAACCAGTGAGCCATGCCTGGGTCTCCAGGAATGGAGTGATCGCAGGGCCTCCCGAGAGGTCAAGAAGATGGTGAGGGTCATCTTCTCTGGCTGGAGTCTTAGCTGCTCTCCATACCAGTACTGCTGGTGCTGGTGGAGATGACCTGAGGTGCACTCGCAGGGCTCGGAAAAGCTGCAGGAAGTCGGACTTGCAGAGGTTTACTGCACAAGTGCTGTTCCAGGCTAGGGTCCCCTCTAAGGCCCAGGGATCTGGAAGTAAGTTTTTAAAATTGCATCACGTGTTCCTGAATCTTTTCTTTTTGGCATGTTCTTAGTTTGTACTGTATGAGGTGTTTCCTCTGAGGACTCTTTTAGCTGCATCCCTACAGAGTTGGTAAAATGTCTCAACTTTTTTCACCCTCTTTCACAGAATGAATTCATTCTTTTGGTTACTTATTCTTTGACCCTCTCATTCCTGAATAGGTCATAATTGTATCCCCATTGACATCTTTATCTTGTGCTTACATTATTGTTGTGTGTAAAGGATGTGGTTAGTGTATCTTCTTTTTAATATATATTCCTATGCTTTCTATTTCATTGAACAACTAATGACTTTGCATGACGTGTTATATCAAAACTCCATTTAGGATCTGTAGGTTTGCCTCTGTTCCTGGTATTAGTAACTTTTTTCTATTATTGTATGAGAAGGATGTGTTTAATAACCTTTTTTTCAAATCTGTTTATTCATAACATCTCTATTCCTTTGTGTTTTTGTAAAGGTACCATGAAGTGCTTCTGACATTGATTCTTTAATATTCTCATTCAGAAGATATGATCACAAGTCTTTCCAGCCTAACATCTCCAACTATCATCTTGGTTTTAGATTTTTTACTTTTTCTTCCAGTTTTGAGAGAGAATGTTTAGATTCTAGTACACTGGTGGTTTTACAGGTTGGTTAATGGAGTAATTCAGTTCATTTTCTCCTTTTAAATATGTTTAGCACTGATTTTTTTTTTATTGCCTATGTTGCTTTTAAGCAAATTGTAGTGTCCTTGTTTATCTGTGAGTTGTGTTTTGTCTAAAAGTGTGTAACTTTTTTTGTGGGGGGGAGGGGGCAGTGAGGGGGGAAAAATGAGGAATCTCACCTTATACATAAGACTTTTTTTCCCAGGCCTCTGGTTTTCAATGTAAATATATCTTCATTGTTTCTTCTACATAGCAAATTATTAGATTTTTTTCAACTTTTAAAAAATATCAAATTGCTTAATTTGTTTGCTTTTAAATTGATGATTATTAGGCCAGTATTTGTCTCTTTGTTTCTCTTATTGGCATGGGTGTTTATCCTCTCCCTTACTGGAATACTGTAATTCATTTTGCTTCTAGTATATTTAGATGCTAATCTGTTCCCAGAACCCTCCTCCCATGTCCCATCCTGTCCCAACCTAAAATTCTTTTTTCTCCCGGCTTTTGAACCTTCTCTTTCTCACCCTGCCCTCTTAAACAAAACTTCATAGCTTTGCACTTTTCCAAGAAGTTTTGCTTTGTGTTTTTCATTCCCCTTCTAGTTTTTGCTGAATTTTATTCTCCATGTCATGGACTATATACCATTAGGTGGCACAAGGGATCTGTTGCTAAGTCTTGAGTCAGGAAGATGAGTTCAAATATGATTTCAGACATGAGGACCTTGGCAAGTCATTTAAAATGTTTGCCTCAGTTTTCTCAATTGTAAAACAGACATAATAGTCCCTATTTCCCAGGATTGTTGTAAGAACAAATGAAGTATTTGTAAAGTGCTTTACTTGGCACAGTGCCTGACACATAGGAGTTTAATGCTTATTTCTTTCCTTGCTTGCTGTTCCTTTCTTCTTCAAATACTACATGAATTAGCATCAACTAAGCTCCCTGTTTTGTCTCCTTTTTTAGGTTATCACATTTATCTTTTTTCTGCTATGTCTCACTTTTGGAAATATGTATTGATGAAGGGAGTCATGTCTGATGGAAGCAATGTCTTGTAGCAGGAGTCCTGTTGTCCTGAGTCATGAGGCTGTGAGCATTCACCTATTCCTATGCCCTAGCTAGCAATAGTGCTTCCCTGGTTGACCACTGTTTGACTCGCTGGGCCATCTCCAGTTGTCCTGATCTATATCTGGCCATTGGACCCAGATGGCTCCAGAGGAGAAAGTGAGGCTGGTGACTGAACAGCCCTCCCTCACTTAAATCCAATTCACTTGCATGTCATGGCATCATCTTCCTTATGTCATGGTCCTCTTCAAGAACAAAGGACAAACAGCAACAAATAATAACCATGACTGATTGACTCACTTCTATACTGGGAAGTTCTTTGTACCCAGCTACTAGTTGAAGCTCAGGAAGGACAGGTTAGCAGACTAAAGTATGTCAGGTTAAGAAATGTTACTAATCAGTGTCCTTAGGAATATTGGGAGAAGTCCATACATACTAATTGACTATTGCTGTCCCCTTCCCCACCTCAGTCATAAGGGTAGAGATCTGGTCTCTCCATCTGAGTACAAGCCTGCTGTGCACCCAAACCACTGTCATCACTGTGTTCCTGTAAGTCTACAGAGTGAGGGTACACCCCCACCCCCACCACTGACATGCCTGTGAATAATTAATAACCTATAAGTGCCAATGCCTCTTGTTTCTCTCTCTCTCTCTCTCTCTCTCTCTCTCTCTCTCTCTCTCTCTCTCTCTCTCTCTCTCTCTCTCTCCCCCTCTCTCTCTCTCTTTTTGCAGGGGGAAAGCAGGGCAATTGGGGTTAAGCGACTTGCCCAAGGTCACTCGGCTAATACGTATTAAGTGTCCAAGGCTGGATTTGAACTCAGGTCCTCCTGACTCCAGGACTGGTGCTCTATTCACTGCAGCACCTAGTCACCCCAACCAATTTCCCTTCTTAATATCTCCTCCCCTGCTGCTCCCTCACAGAGGCCCAACCTGTCCTCTCCCTGATTCCTGGTCACTGCTAAGAACAGGCTGTCCTTCCTCTGCTTGTCTCCACACCCCCTTGAGTTCTCCTGTCCTTAGGAACCTATATGTTAGCTTCTCCCAGGATAAGGTGCTAGCTATTCATGGGGATTGAATCCTCTCCAAACCATATGGCTAAGAGCCTCCTCTGATATGATTTTGAACTGGATTGTCATATAATACACTTACATAAGGAAAATTTTTAAATTAAATCCTAACATTTAACAAGTCATAACATAAATTTCATTTTGCCCCTAGCCTCCCCCCACCACAATACAATTTTAGTTCACTACCCTGAAAAACACAGGGATGAGTGGATAGAACAACAATGTGTGCAGGTGTCTGGTCGTGGGGAAATTTTTGTAGCAAGGCAGCTGTTTGGAGAGATGCTTATGCACTTCTTCAAGAAATATGCATATACAAATAAGTCATTTTTACCTTACTAGAAAACAGTGCCTTTCTTAGAGAGCTCATCTGATTTCTCTTCAGGAGCAGCCCACTTTGAAGTTTCTTGGCCGTGGTTCTCCTCCTGCTCTGCTTGCTGCCCTCTTTCCCTGGGGTGCCCCCACTGGCCCAGGTGTTTTTCTTCCCTCTGGCTGTTCCTCAGCTCTGGGTATCTTGAGGGCCACCTTATTCCCTGTGCAGCACCCCCAGGGATCCTATGGTTTCTAATTATCCACCAGCTCTTTGAGACAAGCACACTCTCTGCTGGGAATAGCTGTGGTTTACAAGCCATATTTGCCCTACTTTGGAGATTCTAGAACCCCCAATCTACCCTAGGAGCCTCTTCTCTCAGGCTCCTTCTGTCCCTCAGCTCTAGTCCTTAACTGAGGTTCTAGAGGCTGGGCCAAAATTTGCCTTTTTTCCCCCATTTCCGACATTGCCCTGATCAGTAAGTCTCTATCCGGGAGAGAGAAAAAAAAGGTCTACAACTCTTGCCAGCAGCCATTCTCTTCCCATCATGTCTCTTTTTCTGCCTTCTTTCTCTGTTATCCCTTATGGGGGTGGGGGAATTACCATCTGCCAAGTTACATGGGATAACCATAAATATATTTCTGATATCTATCACTACCATGAAAAAAATTAGAAATTAACATATGCCTTATTTACAATTTTACTGTACTTAACAAGTGTCCTCCACAAAGTCACGTGATGTTGGTATGTTGTAAACATGACCAGATCCCTGAAACAGTATACTCATTATAGAATCAAGAGCAGAAAAAGTAAGTATGAAGAGTTAGAAGAAAACACATCTCCTCAAAATGATCATGCATAGACCTGTTACCTTCATGTGCTAATTTTATATTTGTGTATGGCCCAGCCTCTGTAAACACCCTCACTGATCCCCAAGGTTTCCTCTGCTGGAACAACAGACAGGAAAGGGATGGCTCCAGATTCCTCTGTTCTACACTGTCTATACCCACATCTCCTTGAAACTGAAGTAATTTGAATTCCTTGGCCCTATAGTCAGTGGTACCACTCAAAATTTTCATGTGAAACATCATCTTCCTCAGAAAATCTAAACTGTAAGATGACTCTTCTCCTAAGAGCCCAATTTGCTATTTTTTCCTCTCCTTTTGCTTAATGAGAAATTAAGTTATAAATTATTTCAGTGAGCTGCATTAGGGGATCCCCATTCTCTGACAAACTAGGTTTCACAATGGATAGAATTCCAGGCCTGGAGACAGGAAGGCCTGAATTCAAACCTGGCTTCAGATACTTACTAGTTATTTGACCCTTGGAAAATTACTTGACTCTGTTTGCCTTAGTTTCTCCATCTATAAAATGAGGTCAAGAAGAAAATGGCAAACCACTCCAGTATCTTTGCCAAGAAAAGCCCAAATAGAGTCATAAAGTCAGACACTACTGAAAAGACTGAACAAGAAGCATGCTCTAGGCCAACTAGAAACAAGACTGGCCCATTTCTCAAGTCTTTCTAAAATTTGATATGAAGTCACTTTCCAATGGTCTTCTCCCTTGTCTTCCTCACACAACAAGGTTTCTTAGAACACTTTCTCCTGAAAGAATGTGGCAATGAACCTAGGCACCATCCTCTTTGTTTTCATGAATGAAAACAGTATAATATCATACTCTTTTCCAACTTTCACTTTGGTGGTTCTCTTCTATAATTGCTTGAAATGTGATCATGGCTTTCAGTTAGTCCAATAATTCTTAAGTTATCGATCCTTGATCTATTTTTCAGGTAAGTTGTTTTTCTGGGAAGATATTTCACATTTTCCTCTTCATTCTTTTGGCTTTGTTATAATGTTTCTTGATGTCTCATGCAGTCATTAGTGTGAATTTGTCCAATTCTAATTTTAACAGGATTGCTTACTTTAGTGATTTTTTTACCTCTTTTTTCAATTTTGCCAAGTGTGCTTTTTTTTAAACAAATGCTTTATTAACTTCTGTTTTACATCATTCATTTCCGCCAGATTTTGAATTACAATCATTTTCCCCCTGTTATTCCCCTACCCAACCTCCCAGAATACCAGTCCCACAAGATATCACTTCCTCCAATCTGCTCTCTCCCATATCTTCTCCCATACCCCTTTCTACTTTTCCATTAGAGGAAGGTGAATCTTTGTGTCCCAATGCCTGCACATCTTATCTCCCAATTACAAGCAAAAGAGTATTAATAATAGTACTTATATATATTTGAAACATTTAATGTTAAGACCTCGAATTTCAGATCCATTTCCTTCCTCCCTTGTCACCCATTCCCTCTGGGGAGATAAGTAATTCAGTATATGTTGTACATGTCTAGCTATGCAAAACATTATCATAGTAGATATATTGTACAAGGCTGCTTATAATTCCCTCCCACTCATCCCACCCCCCACCTGGTCCATTCCCTACATGATCCTGTCCCTCTTCTATAGTGGGTACTTCCAACCTCCCCTCACCCCAAGGATGCCCTCCCATCCATCATCCCTCCTCTCATCCCCCTTCCCCTTATTCTGCTGCAGGTTGAGATATCCCATTTAGTATGTATGTCATTCTCTCCCTGAACCAAATTCAATGAGAATGTGGTTTTGCCTTTTTTGCCTTCCTATTCTCCCCCTCCCTTGCAACCACTTCCCCTTGCTTCTTCTACATGAGATAGTTTACCCTACCCTCTCTCTCCCCATCTCCTCTTGTCACTTTCCTCTCTCACCTCATAATTTCATCCCTTCAGTATTCTCCCTTCCCAACAAATTCAACCTATGCCCTCTATCCACATATAACTGTAACCATATACACACACATTCACATATGTATTCATATGACCACACACCCTTCTTCCATTACTTTCATAGTGAGAAAGATATCATCAGTCATTGCTTTTTCATAGTGAGAAAGATATCATCAGCTATTGCTTTTCCATATAGGAATGTAAATAGTTCAACTTTGATAAGTTCCTTTTGATTTCTTTTCCCTGATTGCCTTCTCAGGCATCTCTTGCTTCTTGTGTCTGGATGTCAAATTTTCTATTCAATTCTGGTTTTTTCCTCAAGAATGCTTGAAAGTCCTCTATTCCACTGAATGACCATATTTTCCTCTGAAACAAAATACTCAGTTTTGCTGGGTAGGTGACCCTTGGGTTCATTCCCAGTTCTTTTGCCCTCTGGAATATCATATTCCATGCCCTTTGATCCCTCAGTGTAGAAGCTGCCAGGTCCTGGGCTATTCTGATTGTGTTTCCACAATATTGAAATTGTTTCTTCCTGGCTGCTTGTAGTATTTTCTCCTTGATCTGGAGATTCTGGAACCTGGCTATAATATTCCTGGGAGTTTTCTTTTTGGGATCTTTTTCAGGAGGTGATCTGTGGATTCTTTCAACCTCTATTTTGCCCTCTGGATCTAAAACATCAGGGCACTTTTCCTTGAGAATTTCTTGAAGGGTGATTTCTAGGTTCTTTCTTTGATCATGGCTTTCAGGTAGTCCAATAATTTTTAAATTGTCTCTCCTGGATCTATTTTCCAGGTCAGTGGTTTTTCCCATGAGATATTTCACATTGCCTTCTAATCTTTCATTTGTTTGGATCTGCTTAACAGCATCTTGATTTCTCATAAAGTCATTAGCTTCCATTTGCTCCAGTCTAACTCTGAAGGAATGAATCTCCTCAGTGAACTTTTGAGATTCTTTTTCCATCTGGCAAATTTGACTTTTTAAGGCATTCTTCTCCTCATTGCCCTTTTGGGCCTCCTTTGCCATTTGAGTTAGTCTATTTTTTAAGCTGTTGTTTTCCTCAGTCAGGCTGTTGACCCTCATTTCATACTTTTCCTGCATCCTTCTCATTTCTCTTTCTAATTTTTCCTCCACTTCTCTTATTTGATTTTTAAAGTCTTTCTTAAGGTCCTCTATGGCCTGCAACCCGCTCATGTTTTCCCCTGGGGCTTTTGGAGCAGGACTTCTGACCTCACAGTCCTTTTCCCACTCTATGCCCCCAAAATAGGAGTCTAGGGTTGCATTTTTCTGTTTCCTTTGCCTTGGCATGTTGCCACTTAATTACTTGACTTTTGGGCTTGTTGCCACACTATGGCTTTAAGGCCAGATAGAGGAATTTTTTTCCCGAACTTGTGGGGGGCATCTTCCGTTTCTGGCAAGCTGTAAACCTACCCACGACTTCCACCCTAGATCACAATCCAGATCCAGGGAGTTTAAAGCAAGAGCGATTACCCCCCAAGACTGATGGCTGGATCTCCCTACGATTTGCAGGCTGGGAGCTGGAGCTGCCTCTGAAAACTACAAAATGGCGTGTCTCCTCAGTGGCTTCTAGCCCCCAGGGAGGGAGCCGACGCATTCCCTAAATACAGGTCCCAAAGTCCATAGGACACTAACCTCTTACTTTTTCCTAGGCATGTCTATGTTGATAATTCTGGAGTTGCCACAGCTCCTGGTGTTCTGGGGTTCCTCCAGTGGGCTGCTGGCCCTGCCTCCCTGGGCCTAAAACCTCGGCTCATGGGGACCTGGGCTCGGCTCAGCTCCTGCACTCTGTGCGCTGCGCGCTGCCAGGTCCCAGAGTGCTGTGCTGGTCCTTCCTGCAGGGCTGCTGGGCTGTCCTCAGTGGGAGGTTAGCTTCTCTGTGTCGTTTTGTGGGTGCTGGGGCTCCAGAAGTTGTTCAGAGTCCCCTTTTACATAGTTTGGGGGGAATCTGGGGGCAGAGTGGCTTGGAGGAGCTGTTTCTACTCCGCCATCTTGGCTCCGCCCCCTAAATTCATTTTAATATCCTGAGTCAACCACCAAAAAATAAACAAACAAAAAGCCTTGCTAATCTCAACTTTTTTGGGGGAAGCAGGTGTGTCAGACCCTTTAACAACAACAATAAAAACCAACAACATTACATTAGGAAACATTTCAAAAGAACAATGAAGGGACCAAATTCATCTAGAGTCTTCAATCCTCATGTAATGTTTGTGTTCAAATGGGGCAGTGATCTCAATTTTTCATAGTGCTGGGGCTAAGCTTGTAATCGCTTCTTATGTCTTGTCAGCAATGCCTGGGTATAGAGTTGTACCACCAGACAATATGGTATTGGCATAGAGATCCTCATGGGTATCAACATTATACTTCATGTTTGAGTTGAAGTAGTTTCCTGATTCAGCAGGATTCCATTCATAGGAATGTTTGGATGAGAGGTTTTAGAACCTGAGCCTCTAACTACAAATGGTGATAACCTGGCCATCAGAGAACTTGTAATTCTTATCTACAGAATAGCACCATGCAGCTGTGGCCTTTGCCTGCTCAAAGTCTAGGGCAATGTAATACAGCTTTTCTCCTGGATGTCATCATGTCCCTCTCAACTACGGCAGTATAGTTATCACCTCTCTCAGTAGCATCTTCATGAGTTAGTCCCTCAGGTCACAGCCAGCCAGTTTCAGATGGATGGTGGCATGGAGAAGAACATAACCTTCATACATAGGCATAGTCCCACCATCTCTGTAGTCCATCAAAATACCAGTGGTACAATCAGAGGCACAGAGGGCCAGCACTACCTGGATGGCCACATACATGATTGGAGTGTTGAAAGCCTTAAACATGGCATGTGTCATCTTTTCTTTGGTGTTGTGGGGGGAGCTTCTGTGAGCAGTACAGGGTGTTTTTCAGGGGTCACAAAGAGATCCTAGTAAAAACTATAGTGCCAGGTCTTTTCTATGTTGTCCCAGTAGGTGACAATACCTTATTTGGGGGGTACTTTAGGGTCAGAATCTTTCTTTATCTCTGTGTCTCATCTCCCACAAAGCTGTCTTTCTGGCTTATACCCACAGTCATACAATGCTGTCTGGGGTGCTCAACAGTGGAGGGGAATACAACATCACCTCCTGTAATGCCAGCTTTGCACATTCCAGAGCCATTATCAACAATAAGGGCAGCAGTCATTATCCATGAAAAACATTGAAGTGGCACTACCCTTCAGAGAGAGAAGGTGGTACCACACCTTGAGACAGAGGGGAGGCAGGTGATGATGGAAGAGTTCAGAGTTATTATACCACCCATGCAGTAATTGATAGACCTGCCAATCAAAGTCTAGATTCCAGCTTCTTTGTTCTCTGGTTCTACAATTCTTTCTTTTTCCAGAAGGAGTGATAATAGTCAGAGTTCCGTTTATTGCAGTTGACTTCCATTGAGCACCATAGGCCTTGATATGGCCAGATACCTTGGAAATCATTTTGTCTCTAGTGGTAGACCTTTGTACTAAGTATTCTGACCTCATTCTATGCTCTAACTACATCAAGACTAGTCAGGTTCCCAACTAGATACCCAACATTCAAAAACCCTTGGTCCATTTGAGATGGTCTGAGATTATCCATTTCTTCTTCCTCCTCTGGTCTTTTCAAGACCTATCTTTGAAGCAAACTTTTGACAACACCACTGAAACTTTGAAGGCTTCATCCCCTCTTGCTCCTTTCTGGTATGAAGAAATTGTCTCTAAGTTGCTTCTGTATTTCTGTATTGCAAGCATTTCCACACCAGCAGATTGTGATTTTAGGAGTGCCTTGAAATTTTCTATCAGTTTCTTCCACTTTTCTTTTTTATTCTTTTTCTTTTTTTTCTTTTTCTTTTTCTTTTTTTTTGCTTTTTGGAGGGCAATTGGGGTTAAGTGGTTTGCCCAAGGTTGCATGGCTAGTTTTTGTGTTAAGTGTCTGAGGCTGGATTTGAACTCAGGTTCTCTTGACTCCAGGGCTGGTGCTCTATTCACTGCGCCACCTAGCTGCCCCTAGTTTCTTCCACTTTTCAAGGTCACATCCTTATCATTGATGTACTACATAAATGACTTCCCATACAAAACTTGAATAATATGTTTGAAGGGGCATGTATGTTACCCTTCAGGTAACTTATAGAAAAGAGACAAGGTTTGAACTATCCCCTCCTCTTATGTCTACCCAGGATATCAATAGCATCTTGCAGAGCACTTTGAATATTATCTTTGTCTCTTAAGCTAAGAGCCACTCTTTGTGGCTCTGGGTACATTGCTATACACAAGGATCCTGAAGATGCATCAGTGATACTGCCCACTTTGGGTTTTCATAAACACAATCATGTATCCAGTATTGCAGGAGATGTCTGTATTTCATTCAGCTTATGCATACCTTTGCAAAAATTATCTGAAACTAACTGCCCTGACCTGAAAAAAAAATCATAAAATCCAAATAATCAGTGACAGCCTGGAATCAAATGAAAAATAAATTCCCCATATAGCTTGAAAGTATCCATAAGTTCTAAATAAGCCAGTTTTGCCAGCCAGGAGTTCCAAAAGTTTTTTCACTGTTCCTATCCCAGCTTCATAGCACAAGCTATGACATCTTTTCAGTCTTCTTGAGCAAAATTTTCCCCATCCCTCCTTCACTGACTTTAAAGATTTCTTCAGTTTTCTCACTCATGATAATGGAGGAGAACCGTAGAGTTCTCTTTCTGTTGGAGTCTTACCTGTCAGAGCACTTTGGGGATGGCTCTGAGGGAACACCTCAGCTGAGGACTACAGCTAAAGAACAGGAGTCTGAATGAGCATGCATGCTCCCAAAGCAGACTGAGAGCCTCTCTTCTTCATGGGAGAGGCTTTTAACCACAGCATTCCCATGTATAAGTGTAGCTAGCTCAAGACGCTAATGAATGAGCTGAAATCACAGGATCCCTAGTAGATGATATACAGGGAATCAGGTGACCTTCAAAACAGCCAGAGTTGAGGAACAGCTGGAGTGGAGACAAACACCTCACAGGGAATATTTCTAGCAGAGGCTCCTCACAAATTCCTGTCCTCTTGAAGACTCTTTTCTTGTTTTTTGCCCCAAAGTTACCTCTATTACTTTGAGTTTCTGTATCTCCTTAAGAATCTTCTTGTTGGGGCGGCTAGGTGGCACAGTGAGTAAGAGTGTCGGCCTCGGAGTTGGGATGACACGGGATCGAAACCGGCCTCAGAAAATGAGCACCCACACATAAATAACGACTGGCCGTGTAACCTTGAGCAAGTTACTTAACCCCAATTGCTTTAAAAAAAAAAGAATCTTCTTGTCCTTTGGGTTTATAAAGTTAAATCTTTTTGGAAAGGAAACTGAAAGAGTTATTTTTAACTTGATGAGTGATAGTCACACTTGAATTTCACTTCCAAATATTTGGATGAAATCAGGTTTTTCATCAGGAAAAGTGTTCTGAAGAGGAACCTTTCCAGAACTGTTGCTGAGAAAACATGATGTGCAACAATAATGATGATTTATTGGAAAGATTAATTACCAAGAGAAGTGGATGTATATGTGTAGATGGATTTACTCATTTTTGGCAGGGGAAGAATCTCATGTTTTAAAGTATTAGGATTAAAATGATTAAGGAAATTATTGATTACTTCTCTTTTAAAGGAATAGTTTCTGGGGGTGGCTAGGTGCTTCAATGAATAGAGAACCCCTCCTGGAGTTGGGAGGACTTGAGTTCAAATCTGGCCTCAGACACTTAACACCTACTAGCCGTGTGACCTTGGGCAAGTCACTTAACCCCAATTGCCCTGCCCACCCCCTCCAAAAAAAAGAGTTCCTGCAGTTTACCATTAGTTAAAAGCAATTCAGATTTTTTAAAATACCTAATCGCCTTCTATGTTAATTAAGTACTATTAAAATGTGAGGTAGAGTGGAAAGAAATGAGATGCTCCTGGGTTTCCCATATGTTAAGTAATAATAGGTTGAAAGAGTTAACCTGCCCTATAGAAAGAGTAGCATTGTAATAAGACTTAGTCAAGAAATCCCATATAACAATCAGCTTCAATGCTTCCCTAAATGCAGAGAAGTCTCCCAGGATAGAGACTTTCAAATCAATTCCCCTCCAGGCAAACTAGCTGTCCTTACCAAGAGCTCTTCCACTACCTATGGAACCCTGAAGGACAAGACAATTGTAAGAGACAATCTATTCTGTGAAGATGAACAGACCCCACTCTGTATATGCTGTATTGAATCACGGGACCATGGAGCACACACATTCTGCCAAAGAAGCTGCTGAAGCCTACAAGATGAATTAAAAGGACTGATGCAAATTCTCTAAACAACACAAAAGTCATTGTCAGTGGTTATCTTTGCTGCAAGACACTAGGATTAAATCACAAAATTTCAGAGTTTAAAAAAAAGCTCTCATAGGTCGTCTAATTAAATATATTACAAATATATTTCTACAAGATACTTGAAAAGGCAGATTAAGTGAATAAATATTTAATTGAAGATGTCCAGTAACTGAAAAAGTACTAATCCTGAGGCAGCCCATTCTACTTTTGACTAAAAAAAGGTTAGAAAGTTCAATTACCCTCTTAAAACAGGACTCCCCATATTGGACATTTTTGTTATTGCTGAGTAGTTTCAGTCATGTTCAACTCTACCTGTTCCCATTTTGGGATTTTCTTGGCAAAGATACTAAAGTGGTTTGTCATTTCCTTCTCCACGTCATTTTATAGATGAGGAAACTGAGGCAAACAGGGTTAGTGATTTGCCAGGGTCACATAGCTAGTAAGTGTCTGAGGCTGGATTTGAACTCAGGAAGATATTTTTTACAGGGGGCGGCTAGGTGGCGCAGTGAATAGAGCGTCGGCCCTGGAATCAGAAGGACCTGAGTTCGGAGCCGGCCTCCGACACTTAATCCACACAAACAAAAAAAACCTAGCCGTGTAACCTTGGGCAAGTTACTTAACCCCAATTGCCCTAAAGGGGCGGCTAGGTGGCGCAGTGAGGTAGAGCGCCGGCCTCGGGTTTGGATGACCCGAGGATCAGATCCGGCCTCAGAAAATGAGCACCACGCATAAATCAAATGACTAGCCGTGTAACCTTGAGCAAGTTACTTAACCAATGCTTAATAAAAAAAAAAAAAAAAAAAAAAAAGATATTTTTTACTGAATCCAGTTTTCCTGCCTCCAGGCAGAGAACTCTATTTACTGTGTCACCTAGCTGCCCTTGATGGAAATATCAATTGTCCATGGGTAGTTTAAACCAATATAAAAAAATGACAGTACTATCTAAATTGATTTACCTATTTAGTGCCATACTAATTGAACAGCCAAAAGATTAATTGAGCTAGAAAAAAATAGTACCAAAATTCATCTGGAGGAACAAAAAGGTGAAGGAACAATATCAAAGGAATCCGTGAAAAAAAAAGTGGGAAGGAAGTCAAACTAACACTAAAAAACTATAATTGTCAAAACAATTTGGTACTGGGTTGATAAATAGAATAGTTAGGGACATAATACCCAGAAGGAAAAAAGCATACCAACCTAGTGCTTGATTAACTCAAAGATCTCAGCTACTGGGGCAAGAGCTCAGAAAACTGGAAAGCAATCTGATATAAAATAGATATGAACCAATATCTCATGCCACATACCAAGACAGGCTCCAAGTGGACACATTATTTAGACATACAGGGTAATATCATAAGCAAATAAAGAGAGCATAGAAAAACATTACCTGTCAGCTCTATGGATAAGTGAAGAGTTCATGACTAAACAAGAGACAGTTTCATAAGAGGTATAATGGACAATTTTGATTACGTAAGGTTTTTTTTTTTCTTTTTGGAAGGCAATCGGGGTGAAGTGACTTGCCCAAGGTCACACAGCTAGTTTTTGTGTTAAGTGTCTGAGGCTGAATTTGAACTCAGATCCTCCTGACTCCAGAGCCAGTGCTCTATTCACTGTACCACCTTGCCACCCCTTGTGTATATATATATATATATATATATATATATATATATATATATATATATATATATATATTGCTTTATGGAGGGCAATTGGGGTTAAGTGACTTGCCCAAAGTCACATGCCTAGTAAGTGTGTCAAGTGTCTGGGGCCAGATTTGAACTCAGGTCCTTCTGACTCCGGGGCTGGTGTTCTATTCAC